>JAVSBS010019580.1:8761-19750 GCA_033124195.1 Coracias cyanogaster | reverse complement strand
GTGCACTTACTACAAATAAAATATGTGCAGTGTGCATAGGAATTCGTTCATTTTTTTCCAAACTATAGTCCAGCCCCTGACAGTGTCTGAGGGACAGTGAACCGGCCCCCTGTATAAAAAGTTTGAGGACCCCTGCCTTACACTTTCTTTCATGACCCCCTTACTCTTCCCACTTCTGCTGTTCTTGTAAAACAGTAGAAGAACATTGTTTGGACCACTGAGAGAGGCAGATTCACCCTGCCACACTCTGATATATCCTAGCTTTCATGATATATTTCAGTTAAAGCAGTCACTGACAGCCGTTTGACTACCTCATGAACTACCACAAAACAGTCAGGGCCTCCCAACAAAAAATATCTGATGAGGAAACTGTCTTTTTATCTACTGATAACACCTATTTAAATCTAAGTGTTTATTGTGTAGCTGTTGATACATGAAATGGAAGACTAAATGCTGGTATGGTCAATGACCACTTGTGCCTAGTAAGAGATTCTGCTGATACATCACTATAATTTCAAGTACATTTCTTACTTGGAGGTTTTTAGTGCCACCTGAGATCTCACAGTTTTTCTTGCCAGACATCCAGCTGTTTCTGTACTAAGTTCAGTATCCCCTGGAGGTACCATACGGCATCTGGCAGCTCTAAGTAGAAGTCTTCCTTCTCTGTGAAGTCTCAGATGGCAGTAGGCACAAGCACACAGGTGAATGCTCCAGGCTTCACTGAACATGTTGACAGTGATCATGAGGAGGATCTAGAAAACTATCTCACGTGTAGACATTTTATATGCTTATCTCCACATGCACAAAGGAGCTCAGAGACACAAAGGCAGCTGGCAGAACACCAAAAACACAGTCAAAGGAGCAAGCCACTGACCCATTCACTCATAGGGCATCCCAGCCAGGTGTCAGCCCATGGGGAGGGAGTGAGAGCCATCACCACCAGTCAGATAGGCTCCCTAGTAAAGTTCTGGGGCCTGGGTTGTGGGCCCTGAGTTGGAGTTGACCTGTGGATGAGTCACAACCTAACAGAATGTTTTGTTCCCCAGTTGGCCCCAGGACCCAGAGGCAGAGCCTGGCCCACTTGTATGCAGCCCCACCTTCCCTCAGCTGGTCATGGTTGTGGTTTGGGTGAAGCCAGGATTATATCAACCAGGAGTTCAGTAGTTTGTGAGTAGCTTCCTTTTGGGGCTGGTGGTTCTTATGGTGGCTGCTCAAACACTTTTTCCCTGCAGATGGTTTGAGAGAGATGAGCAAAGGGATGTGTTACTTCTGAGGGGATGTTGCTTAGTTTAGTGTTGGCCTATGTAATCAGAGAAGAAGCAGCACAAAAATGGCATAGTTGGCAGGATGAAGAAACACAGAAGAAGCAGCAGTACATCTAGGCAGCCTTAAAAACTGAGGGTGGATACTGCCTTTGAAGGTATGAGACTTCTTATGAGATATAAAGGGGAAAACCATCTTGGGACTGAGCAAGACTTATTATGTGATTTTTAGGGGAGGAACCAAAGGCAGGGAAAGGATATAATAAGGTGTTCTGGAGAGGAACAAGGGTGGGAAAATAGAGAGATAAGGTGATAAACCAGCCAGAAAAGCACATAAACAGGCTACTGGTTAATGCTCATGCCTGGCCATGCCCTACATCTAATCTTCACAGTCTGTCCCATCTTCTCATTAAACTCTATTTAATTCTATTCCTGAATGAGGGTATTCTCTATTCTGTGAATGTGTGTGTGTAAGTCTAAGTGACAGCAATTGGTGTCGGGACCATGGCTCATAAGCACTGCGTGCCAAGGGTTCTAGAGACTGAAGAGACCATAGTATGTGTACCTTGTGTGGGTGTATACGTCAATGTCTTATCACTAACAAGGTTAAAGCTAGACTAGCTGGTGAGTAGGACAGAAGCTTGGTAGGCTGATATTAGAACACCTATGAATCTGGATGAGATATTGAAAAGACTGGAGGGCCTATGTACTGGCTACTGAAAGGACCAGGACATCCAATTTGGCATCTAGAGAGAATGTAATATCTGGCAGTTTGCTACCAGTAAGGTCATAAGCCTAGACCAGCTACCAGAAATACCCATTTGCACCTGTGTGTCTGTACATGAAGCAGCTGGGGTGCTAGGGGATCCAGTGGCCAGCTACTGGTTAAACTGGGAGCATAAGGGCAGCTACTGGGGGATTCCATAGTGCATGTGTCTATGCATGTGTATGTAGATCTAAGTAACAATAGCTGAGCTGGAGCTGTGGGCCTTGGTGGTTCATGTATCTATATATCAGCAGCTAGGATGAGAGATCAAGGATCCAGAGCTAGCCGCTGTATAGACCTGGGTGTTTAAGGTCAACAAGTGGACACATACTGTATATGTTTCCTGTTAACAGGCCTTCATTGAGAACAGCAGGAAGGTGGATGGGATCAGGCTATTTGAATTTAGATCCGCAGTTGTTGCTGGAACAGTGATTTTGTTCTTGATCCCAGTAAGTGTTGTTCAGAACTGAAACTCACTGTGCTCTTTCAGCAAAACCCATTTACTTTCCTTAGGAATAGTAAGCATACTTTCTATTGACTCAATAGGTTTCTGCACAATTGGAGGACTCTGCAAGCATAATGCTCCTGATGCCTTCATAGTTATAGATGTTTCCTATCTTAACTACATTCTCCTGCAGCTCTCCCACCCACCATCTGGACAATGGCTTAGATAAAAGCTTTCAATATACAGCAATGTCCCTTCCACCCTTGACAGTGTTCACACAACTGCTCAGTGAAAGACATGATTTCAGGCATCATCAGAAGGTTCTTGCAACAGCAGGTAAAAGATCAGAAGTCTGGTTTTCAGGTTACTTCATGTACTATCATGCTCAGCTGCCTGCTAACCTCACAGTTAACACACTTTCCTCAAAGTTCTCCTTGGAAAAACGAGACACTAGTCATGGACCCAGCTAGGGACCCTCTGTTCCCTACAAGCAGACATAAGTGTGATATACTCTCCACCTTGAGCAGCCAGCCCCTAGCTTCCAAAAATACTTCATTTTCTCTTAAATGCCTTAAGAAAACTTAAGTTTTCTTTACCTCCAATTGTGACAAAAAAAATAATTTAACCTTCTGTATTGGTAACTTTATGCATTCATGTAAATACAAGAGAAAACAGACAGGAGATACTATGGAATAATTTCTTTAGACATGGGTCATTTAATTTTCTTTTATTCTACCTGAAGCAAAGACTATAGCACTGAACTCATGGCTTGTCAGAAATCTATCCACATGTACTACCTGAAGTTAATCTTCCTCCCAGCAGAAATGTGTTATCTTCTATCTCCTACAGGAAGCTTTCTGACTGGAAGATTTCAGATGAATGATCAGTCTTTCTGATAATCTGGGGCAAGATTTTTGAAAAGAGAAACCTGAAGTTAGCCACCTAAATCCATATTTAGGTGATTAAAAGCCGAGCTCCCATTCCTTTCTTTCAGATTGTTTTAGAATCAAGGACTGCATCATTAGGAGAACCAGAAAGCACACAGCACTTTTGACAGCCAGGCATGTGTCTGAGTAGGACCTTATATTTCCCTATTCCTGAACTAGTTCTTAACAGTTTGACCCAGTATTCAAGTTGCTTCTCTACAGGGAAAGAAGAAGGGAAAGACTGCAATAAAATAGAAACAGAAGGTCTCTTCAATTTTAAGTCTCTAACTACCCTTTCTGATGTGCATCTCATTGCTGGCTGGGAGAGCAATGAGATATCATAATGAATAACAAACTCAAAGCTCAGATCTGTTATGCAAATAAACATATTAAATGAATGCATTTTCTATGCAGCATAGCTTCTGCCAGGAAATTTGTTGAAAACATTGTTTTGTCATTGAAAAAGGCACTGTGCCAAATTCAAACTTAGTGTGATTGGGTGCAACTCAACGGGTTTCAGTGGCATTACGCCCATTCACACCAGGTCTGTAATTGGTCTATTGTGCTTCAAAGGCTTTCATTATCCAAGATGTTTCAAAGTGCGGATAAACAAATTCTCCAACTATGGAAGAGTTTTTTCAGGGTCAACACTAATTTTCAGTTCACTTAGCAGGCAGAAATTCCTTCTGGCTGAGTTCAGCCTGTGACTGTACCAACTTTCTAATCTACAGAATGAAATCCTTGGGTACTCTCAATTCCTCATTTGCAGAACTGCTAAAATGAGCCAGCTGAGGAGGCAGCAGCTTCAGAAATTGTATCTCAGTAAAGGATGGGAAGCTGGACTGAGTCAATAAAAATTGACCTGACCTTCCTGTTCTGACTTCATCCCAGGCAATATCTCTTTCAAGTGTCAGAGATGTATTTACTCTCTCCACAAGATTTGTCAAATGTCAAACTAAAAGGCTAAGCATACAAAGAAGTATAAGATGGATGGTTTCTGTGGTATCTTTAATGTTGTTTTATAGTTCCGAATTATGTAAATAAACATCTTAATTTTGTGTTGTGCACACAGATTAAGTCATATTCCACTATCTTTTGAAGTATACTCATGCAATTTCAGAGAGAAGATGTAATGTTTCTGAACTCAGCATGCCTTCTATTTCAGATACATCCAAGGGCTGAGGATTATTATTGATAGTCTAACACTGAAGACTAGCTTGATAACTGTCATATAAAGACATCTTAACAAATGTCAAATTTGGCAAAGAATTACTAAGGTGAGCACTACAATATTTGCCCTCCATCACATTCTATAATCATTAGAGTAATATGGGTATCCAAATGGTTCAAATAACAGTGACTATGAGATTTAGATCCTAAGGAGAGAGAATCAAAGATTAATGTGAGATTTTGTGAACACTAACAGAGCTATATATGGTAAAAGAGTAGTAAATCTGATGTGATAAAATTTCTTATTCAAGCTGATTTCTTTAACTTTTTTGGAATGTAAATGTGAAGATGGCTACATAAGATCAAGTCACCTATTGCATATAGGGAAAGTAGACTAAATTTTATTATCTTGATTTTGGGAGGGTTACATCCTAATCTGTCTTCATCCAGGCATAAGAATTCCTGGTGCAATTTGTCTGACATGCAAATTACTGCCTTTTGTAACATTTTCATCATAATTTGAGTTTTTCTATTTCACCTGCCTTTTTTTTTTACATTAGAAGTGCAGCTGTTACATATATGAGCAGTATCTATGGCACAAAGCTTAAAAAACAGGTCCCTTGCTATATGAGTATGGCATAACAGCAAATAGGAGACATAAAGCTGTGATAATCTGCAGTTCCACTGACAGATATGTGCACATAACTTCAATGTGACTTATGTGCAAAGATAATGAATCCTATAATGCAAATTTGCACATAGGGGTCAAATAAGGAAGTTCTTTGTATTTGACAGTACATTGGATATTAGGTATTTGCCACAAAATAAATAATTCATCTCGCATAGCTACTTGCTATGTAAATGATAGTCTATGTATATTAAAGCATTTAGCACTTAGAATAAAATGGACAGCTGGGGCCAAATGAATACCTCTCAGGACACATTACCATTACAGCTCCCTTGTGAGTTTTTAACTCTTTTCACTTCTGAGGGCTGTCAAGAGGACATTAATTGAATAAGGCACAGAGTTTGTTTTAATGCAGGCAGAGCCACAAAAAAGAGGAAAATAATGTAAAGCAATACATTAATTTCAGATTCGACTTTCCCTGATTTTTAATGTTTGTCAAATCCCTGGTGCAATTTGGATCTGATTCAATTTAGGAAAAATAAAAGGTTAAATATGTTCGAAATATCAAGCATATGACAATCAAAACATAATTAAAAAATGTTTAACATCAGCTGGGATTTGGGCAGAATTTGAGGCCCAAATCTAACCCTAAATTACACATGCATTTAGGACTTTCATTGAACACATCCTCTAATTCCAATCCTCTGATAGATTCCTATTTACTCAGACCCAAACTGAACTTTAACAGAGCATTAAAAAAGTGGCCACGCAAGTAGGTGTGTTAGGGGTATCTCTGTAGACCCTATGGAGAAGGTAAATTGGAATGTGTGCTCTCAGTCCTACCCAGCACTGCAGAAATTTCCTGTAAAGATAAAAGAGACTGAAGCTGTTTTAACTTTCTGTTCCCTGCTCCTGCAGTTAGAAGCACCACAAGAATCAAATCATCTCTCACGCCTGTAGCTGTGAATCCAAGGAAACTCCACTAAACTCAGTAGAGTTGCTTAAGACTTATATTCTGGTTTAAACTCAGCACCTTCTATCCTCTGGAACTGCACTGATATAAATGGGACTTCTAGCATTCATTGGTTACTTTGAGCATGGTATAAACCAGACTGGACCTGATTTACTGATCTAGCTGTTACATATATTTCAATTATATTTTCCTCAATGGTTTCAGAATGCTTACATGATACCCCTGCCAACAACCTAGGCTTCTCTAGGGCTACTTTGACAACCATAGATCAGATTATACAGAAATACAATGTAATATACAGAGAAGTCATTTAAAAAATAAGATCTTAGCATTTGTGATCATCACTTGTATCAGTGCAAAATCTAAGCTACAGTAAAATACTGTACAGCTGAACAATGAAGAGAGATAAAAGATTCTGATGTTTTAATCATTCCCAAAATGTCTGTTCCCAAGTTAACCTCCTAAATCCCAAGCCAGCATGAACTGTTATTTTTAATACTGCATACCAGTATTTATTTTTGCTTCAGTTTATGTTATAATGATTCTAGTCATCATAAAATGAGATCCCTGCTGAATTCAGCTTTGACTTAAGGCAGTGAAATAGTAAGAGTTACACCTATATATATCCTGGATTTTCAGTATCCTGGTTCAGCAGAAAAATTGTTATCATAACCAGAATTTGACCTCAACACATTCTTATCCAATTCTGTAAAACAAAAGAAAGTGGAAGATAAGGTTACATTAGCAGAGATACCTCAATCTTTCTGTGTTTCTCTAAAGTAGAAGTTCAATGGTTGAGAAGTTAGAGGTTCAGCTATAAATGCAAAGAAAAATCTTTGTGCTTCGAACTCCTGGCCATTTGAGCTTTTGAGCATAGATCAAAGACAGCTGAGGCAGCATAACTCTCATTGATAAATTCATCTAGTAGACTGGAAACTTTGGCAAACTGTAGTTTGAACTTCAGGTAACAATGCTGAGATAATAATGGGCAGCACTGGGCTCTGCCCAGGAATCTGGACTTTGCTATTCAGGTCAGGTAGAAACCAAGCAAGCTGTTTCTGGGATGCTCTTTATTCTGCAGGTGACACAAGTGAATGCAGTGGTCCACTGCACTGTCAATATGCCCTTAGTTGTGTGGCTGGTTTGCTTTATTCAGGGCTGTAAACAATTTGCTACACTCGAAGTCAGAAGGAAACCTGTCAGGGGCAGTGAAGGTGGAGAGTAAGGAGGAAGAGCGTTCTCTTTGGGCCTGATTAGGGCCATCTAAACATAGTTTACTTGATCATTTCAATATTATAGCCTTCCTCATTGCTTTAGAAATGCCTGTCTACAATCTGATAATGCCTCTACAGTCAGCAGTGTGGAAAGAAGACCTTAGACCTTTTCTGCAATAACTCTAGTCCTGGTGGATTCAAACTCTCATCGGTTTTGCTCTCAAATGCACATTTGTAATATGGTGACAGCTGGCTCAGTGGTTTTTTTATGTCATTAAAATCCAATGTCTTAAAAGAGTCAGTTTTGTGAAGACAACACAGCATTTCAAACACAGAAAACAAAAAGTGTACTAAAATCTCTGTTGGAGGGATTTTTGCTGTGAGATAACCTTTCCTTTACAGCAATAAATGAAAGATACCAATGTATGGCATGAAGTGGGCAAGCTGCTACTGTGTGCAAGATAGTTTGGACCTCCAGCTGTGTAAATTGGTAGAGAAGGCCAGAATTTTTTCAGTGTGACTCGTCCCACCCGAAGTTGATGGTTTGTTGAAATAGACAGAGCGCAAAGATGATCACGGATCCCCCTTTGAGACCAATAACTGTAGCATGCAAATGCAGTGCCCATTCCAGTGACATGTGCATCGTGTGCAACGCCACTCCTTGCAGACGTGAGCTGTTTCTGGCTCTCCTGGTGGCATGGGAAGACACAAGGAATGAATCAAAACTGTGAGTTGAGGCAGTCAGCAAGAGTGCCCTAACCTAATTGCTGTATTCCTCCCTCTGTTTCTCCTGTGCTTCTTCAGTAGCAGAATGAACTACTTCTTTGCAGGTGGAAAGCTGCATCATCTCACTCACAAGCTGCTATTTCAATTTCAGAGAAAGTATTTGCAAGTGGCAAGTTCTTACATCTGTTTTTTTCTGACCAATGCTAAACAGATGTTGCTTTCACATGAAAATGGAAGGAAACCAACATGCACGAAAAGTAACTACATGGCTTCCATTTGTATATTTTTGTGTACATTTATTTCTTCCTAATACAAAGATCATTGAAGTTAATGTAGAGATTCCCTTGAACACTTACTATGTCTTTAATTTTTGAGCAACTGTTGAGACAAGCACAAAGTAGCCTATGTGCTTCCCCATATCACACTCCTCTTATGAACCTGCATGCTAATCCACAGGTTAGCAATTCTGAGGTCTCTCTTGATGAACAATTAGTGCAGCAAACTGTGAGGTGTTTATTGTGATGTGCAAAACTTTGGCAAAAATATTCCCTAACCCATTTTGCCTGTGAAAGAAATTTGACTCGTTGATCCCAAGAGCACACAACGCTAATCTGCTTCTAGAAGAATGCACTCTTCCTTTCTTTGCCAGTCTGATTACTTCTGAATTCTAGTTTGTTATTGTTTGTTATTTGTCATTGATTTATTATTTGTTATTAATTTCTAAGTTTGCTCTTGTTATTTGTCTTTCTTCTTCTCTATTGCTCTATTAGTTTACATTTTGTTTCTACAATATTTTTCCTTTTGCTATTATTTTTCTTCATTAGTTGCATTGAAATTTTATCTCTTCGTATTATGTAGCTTGTTGTTATTTCATTATTTGTGTTACACAGCCACAACTGCTAAGCCTCACAAAGTCTTCTGAAGTATTATCATAGAATCATAGAATCATTTTGGTCAGAAGAGACTTTTAAGATCATCAAGTCCAACTGTTAACCCAGCACTGCCAAGTCACCACTAAACCACGTCCCTCAGCACCACATCTACACATCTTTTAAATACCTCCATGGATGGAGACTCAACTGCTTCCCTCGGCAGCCTGTTCCAGTGTTTTATAAACCTTTCTGTCAGGGAGTTTTTCCTAATATCCAACCTAAACCTCACCTGGCACAACTTGAGGCCATATCCCCTTGTCTTATTGCTTGTTACTTGGGAGAGGAAACTAACCCCCACCTTGCTACAACCTCCTTTCAGGTAGTTGTACAGAATGATAAGGTCTCTCCTCAATCTCCTTTTCTCCAGGCTAAACAACCCCAGTTCCTTCAGCCACTCCTTACAAGACATATATTCTAGACCCTTCACCAGCTTCACTGGACATTTGGACATGCTCCAGCACCTCAATTTCCTTCTTGTAGTGAGGGGACCAAAGCAGAACCCAGGATTCAAGATGCAGCCTTACCAGTGCTGAGTGAGGGGGGACGATCCCTACCCTAATCCTGCTGGCCACGCTATTTCTAGTACAAGCCAGGATGCTGTTGGCCCTCTTGGCCACTTGGGGAACATTGCTGGCTCATATTTAGCCAGCTGTCAACCAACACCCAAAGTGCTTTTCTCCTGGGCAGCTTTCCAGTCAATTTTCCCCAAGTCTGTAGCATCGCATGGCATTATCAATACAGTACCACTGAACTCCACAGAAAATGCTTTATTAAATGTTACACTAAAGCTGAAATCTTACACAGTAGGTAGCATAAAATCATTACCAGCTTGAATATTTTTGAGGATCAAGATGATAATGATAAGAGCAATGTCCCATCAGGGGAGTTGCCACTTATTACTTAATACACAAGCCCCCTACAGGTGTATTTTGGTGTCATTGAATGCCCACCCAAGGGTTATATGAAAGTCTGAAGCTAAGACATGTAAATGGTTCTATAAAGGTCTTGTAATACAGCCTAAGCTCTCTGTTTTGGGGGTACATTTTGTTATGAATAAAAGTTAATGGGAAGTAAAAATATTGCATGGGAAATGTGTGCATAAAAGCCTTACTTTCTTTGTGGCTATCTCCAGTAAAACTGCTCAGGAAATATCATCCCACACTGTCTTTTCTTTTTAAAAAGTATATATAAGCAATCTATCATCTATTTTTTGTCTGTGGAATACTTAGATAAGTAATATAAAAAGGATTTGTAAAACAAATAGTGATCCCCACACTCTGGATTTCTACAGTCAGAGCAAATGCAATGTTATTCATTTCCTAATCTGGACTATATTTCAGATATGAAAGGCTAAAGTAAGTTAATATTTTCCTCAGCAAAGCTATCAAGCAGATAAACACTATAAAAATGTTATATGGTCTTTCATTCTCATTGTGTTAGTGTAGATCTTTAGTCCTCTCAAATCTACAGTTTTAGAATCTCAAAGGACTGAGAATATCTACAATTTCTTTAATAATATCGGGCATTTTCACGAACTGTGTAATGTCCTCTAACCTGATGGTCAAGATTTCAGGCTCAAGATTTATATCGCTCTTTTGAATTATTAGTAACCTTTTCAAAGGTCTGTGCTCTAGTACAAGTCTATATTTCTCTCTAAATCTCTTAGAAAATCTGTTCAGGCGTTATCTGTTGGAACAGTTGTGTTAGTTGGGGCTTTTTTCCTCTTTGGACCCCTTGCATGAGCAGGTCGAGTCCAGTACTCTCCAGACAGTTCAGTGTCACAGGAGCATGGACTTTGCATGTTTTAGCTGATGTTCAGGAAAGGAATCCTCACAGAGAACCTAATTTATATAAAATAGCAAGGCTCCTCTGTTGCCGTTCCACTTTCGGCAAGCCTCGTCCGGTAGCTGGGCAGGCCTGGAGTCACCCACGCCCCAGGGCCATCGA
>JAVSBS010019579.1:29114-51617 GCA_033124195.1 Coracias cyanogaster | reverse complement strand
GTGGTGCTGAGGGACATGGGTTAGTGGTGCCCTGGCAGTGCTGGGTTAATGGTTGGACTTGATGATCTTAAAGGTCTTTTCCAACCAAAATGATTCTGTGAATGAATGCTTGGTAAAAAGGTTACTTTTCAGGCAGGATGAAAATGATAATTTACATTGAGAAGGTGCAAGGCTCAAGAGAGCCCATCAACAGGGATCTCACCAGGGATTCCTGGGATTCTCTTATACATGCAAGTAGTGATGTTGGACTTTGATCCGAGGTCCGTTTGAAAAAGAGGGAGGCTTTTCACATACATTGAGGCATTTTGGTCAGGCTCAGTGTCACTGTTTGGACTTTAATACATTTGTAATATTATGTTCCAGGTAACTGAGGAATTAGAACAGGCAGACTGACTCATAGCAAGCATCCATCTAGCCTGAGGCATTATCATTGACAGTGACCAGTAGTGAAGGCTAAGAAATGAAATAAAAAGTGTAGCCCTTCCTGGTAACAAGTACTGGTGTGGGGACTTGCCGAGTGGTAGATGGTGACTAGACCAAAGTAGTCAGAGTGGACAGTGGACCTCTTTATTAATTTATTTACATCTTCTCCGAGCCTATTTGTATTTTTGACCTCCTCAATCAGCAGTGAGTTTCACAACATAGTAACACTCAGTAAAAAGTAGCAAAATGTTATTTTTAGAAACAAGAAATATCTATAATTTGTCTTTTGTGATCCAGTATGTACATGAGGAAACTGATGAGTTGAATGAAATGTTTCCATGAAGCCACAGTGATGCGATCGGGCAAGAAAGTGAGGTTGCCAATGGAAGTCATTGGACAGAGTATAGCAGGGTAGTTTTGGTTCACGTTTTCAGCATTGCACTGATTTTAGGTGCTTAGATTATGCCTAATCCCTTCCCATATCTAAAACCAGTGGTTTAGCAACCTTACCAACAATCCACGAGGCTTGTTAAGGTCTGTAAAGTGCACTGGGAATCTCTGTTGGGTGCAGCTGTACAAGTGCATAGCACTAAGCAACCGAGGCTGCAGAAACACAATTTGTTGCTGCCGGTCTGCATGATTTTGAGCATGTCTCCCCCACTGACTGCACACAGAAAAATGTAGGTTACGTCCTTGTCTTCTGTATCTGGTACTGGTTGAAGGATACACGAGTAACAGCTTTGCACTGCTTACTGACTTGCAGTGCTTAAAAATAAGTAAAAGAGGTGAGAATGTCACACTTCTGCCAATGTTCTGCTGAAGATGGGGAGTTTTGAGTTGTTTTTCTGCATGCTTATCAGATGGTACAGAGAACTACTCATTTCTCTGCATCTTACCCCATGACATGTAGAAGGTAGTGGACTCCTGCTATTCTGGATAGAGTTAGCCTTTCTTTTATGCCATTTGACATGAAGCTGTTTTACTGTGCTGGGCTCTTCTGATGTGCTTGTTTCTAATGTACTACATTTCCGAAGTCAGCCCTTATGGTAGTGGAAGATTTCCAAGTTACTGTGCTCTGGTGGGCTATGGAAAGAACAATATGACCTAATTCCTCCCTGTAACTTCCACAGCCTGGGAAATCCTAAGTTCTACTCACTTTAATACATACTTCTCTTAAATGTCTTTGCTTTATTGAGTGATTCAAAGCCCGCAAGCCTGAAGAGAACTCATTAAGACCTATCAGTCTTGGAGAAATCTCAGACTTCAACATTTCCGAGCCACATGATGACATTGCTCCCTAGCTCTAGATATTTGCAAGGCCTTCGTTATATCTGTTGTCCAAATACAGAAGAATATGTATTAACACTAAAGCAGAAGTGGTTGGAATTGATGGTATCGCCAAAAATGCGTCATCTTGGTAGAAATAGAAGTGTCAGTTTTTTATGTAACTGAAAGTATATTTATTAACAGAGGGGGAAGGAGAGATCCTTATGTAAAGAGCTTTTCGTGTCCTCTCATCGTCACAAATGCTTATCTCTACATGTGTGCTCTTACCATTTATAAAATGGATTTACCAACAGTACTGTTGTGTAGGATCTCACAGATTAAGATAACCTCACCAAAATATAATGGTAGTTGGCCAAATTGTCTAAAGTATCCTCTTTTCCAGTACCCCCTCTGCTGGGCCGTTCTGCTCAGTGCAGCTTCTGCCCCCAAAGCTGCTGCAGTTGCCAGACACTCATTAGCTTCCCAGCAGACTATGGACGGGATTTCATACAGAAGATGCTTCTTGCTTGATATTGCATTTTTTGTCATGAAGAAATGGTAATAGAAGTCAGTTCCAAACATCTGAAGAGCTCCATCAGTACCTGTGTGCGGTACGTGGCGTGGAGTTGCTGTGTTTGGGCAGAAAAAGAAATAAAAATCATAAATTTAGGACTGGCTAGACTGACTGGTTTGCCCTATGAGAAGCTTACTGCATGATACCCTTGCTGCAGCTGTTCTAGCAAATAAAGTCCTTATAATAAAGTGAATTTTAATTTTCTTTCTTTTTATCTTTTAGGGTGAAACAAACGGAATTGTTTGACAGATGGAAGAGCCTACAGATATGCAAATGGGAGATGAATGTCACAGAAGCTAATTTATTCAAGTAAGAATGGTCCACATTAATGAGCCTGTGTAAGATTTTCTTTAGTTTGAGTATAGCCTCCTGTAGAGAGAACAAATCTTCACATGGGTAGCAAGAGTAAGCATTATAGCACTGTTACTGTTGGAGTACTATCTTTTTGAATAAATATGGACTTTTTTCTACTTTAAAAAAGTCAACAGCAAAAGTAGAAGAGGGCTCTTCTGGCGTGTGGACAGGCAAGGAATTTGGTATGGACTTCCAGGTATGATTCAGGCAGAAATGAGGATGGAACCAAGGCTCAATGACTGCAGCTAATACATCAATCTGACTCTCTGGTGGTGTAAAATGGTAATCTCATTGGTGACACTGCAAGTTTAGCCTACAAAATACTTAAACTGGATTTCTTTTCTGTGGTGTATTAGTACTGTCAGACATTGTTTATGCCTTCCTTCTTTTAATGGCTTCTCAGCTATTACTCTCTGACTATCTAGATATTTTTTTGATCTTTGGAGTCCTCTGTGATTTGTTTCTTTAATAATACTCTATCTTCTTTCCTGTGACTTCCTCTTTATTGAACGTCCTCCATGGTCCTTTCAACATATGACTTTTGAAATTGGCCTTGTGAAGGCAATAGTAGAAGGAAGACAAAACAATCATAGAATCATAGAATCATTATGGTTGGAAAGGACCACCAGGATCGTCAAGTCCAGCCTTCATTCTAACATCTCTCTAGCCACTAGACCATCACCTCAAGTGCTACATCTACTCATTTTTTAAATGCCTCCAGGGATGGTGACTCCACCACCTCCCTGGGCAGCCTAGTCCAGTGCCTAAACACTCTCTCAGGAAAGAATTTTTTCCTAATATCCAATCTAAACCTCCCCTGATGCAACTTGAGGCCCTTTCCTCTCGTTCTATCATTGGTAATTTGGGAGAAGAGACCAACACCAGCCTCACTACAACCTCCTTTTAGGTAGTTGTGGAGAGCAATGAGGTCTCCTCTCAGCCTCCTCTTCTCCAAGCTAAACAAACCCGGTTCCCTTTGGCGCTCCTTGTACGACATACTCTCCAGACCTTAGCATAACCTGTAGTTATGCCTGAATTTCAGCACAAGCTGGACTTGAGATGAATACTGGAATAGCTAACATTTCTGTTAAAAATCATGGGGTTTCTGGCTCACAGCATGTAAAATACACCAATTTTTCAGCTAATTCTAAAATACAATTTTGTATCTATTGTTAGTACAAAATCCGTAGCCTAGTGAAAACTTGGGAGGAATTTAAAAATAAGCTCTTTGATGTGGAAAATCTTAGATGTATGTTACTGCTCACTTTAACGTATCTTTAAATGTGCAGTTCATTTAATGAACGTGAACTTAAACTCAGCTGTGGAAGAATTCATCACCAAAGTGCCCTGGAGAAGTAAGGAGCTGTGCTACAGGGTTTATTGCCAACTTGTAAAATACACAACTCCTAGTCCATTTGTTTTTGTTGCCAGCTTTCTGCTCTTCATAATGTCCCAGACTGGATTTGACTGAGGGTTTAGCCCTAACAGGGCTGATTTCTGTCCTACGTTTCTGAAACACAATTTCTCAGTAAAGTATGTTTTGTAATAAAAGTTATCCCACAGTGTTATGTATGCTGATGATTATGTATGTATGTTACTTACATAAATAACTACAAAAGAGAAACACAGATACTACCAAGCAAAATAGTTTTCCTATGTGGGTTGCCAGAGTTCATGACTTTGTGCATATTTCTGATGTAGAAGAAAGAAATGGGGAGGGCTTCATTTCAGAAAGATGTGCAGCAAGTAATGGTGGTTGGGTTTTTTGACGCTTTGTTTTCAAGTACAGCTTAATTGTAGCTTAGGAATGACAATTTAAAACTTCCAACATTCTGTTAGGATAATTAAACACTTTAAAAGATTATTATAATCTTGATGTTTGAAGTTGTAAACCCAAAACCAACTTATTTTATATGATATACACTGTAGATGCTGACTACATTTAATCAGTTATAACACTAAGTAAACTTAGAAACTGTGCAAACAATGGCTAATATCTTCAGTGACTGGCAAAATTCCTGAATTCTTCAGAGTTTGTAATATGGGTGAACTTTTCTTTGGAAGTGACAAAAGATGTTTTAACATCAGAGAGTTGTATCATTGCCTTCCTTCCCATTCAATTTTAAGGTATGGGATCCAAAGTATAGATTTGTTGGTTCCATAATTAAAAAAAAAAAAGTAAAGGAAAAAAAAAATCCTTAGAAGACTTAGTATGGGTAAACCCAGGTTTTCTCTTAAGCTTACTCTGAGATGACAGAATCATTTTTTTCTGAAACATGCTAGTGATGGGGCTGGGAAATGCAGCCTGAAGCATTATCAGAGAGCTGAGAATTTCAGCTGAAGTCTAAGAGCTTAGTAAAGATTTGGCTACTGGAGTTAGCCTGCTTCAGAAGAAAATGTCCTTACACTGACAAAGGTTAGTAGCTTTAGCTATGGGTTGGCAGTAATTGAAATGTGTTGATTTAGTATCAAAGCTGTTAAGTGCAAAATTAAGCAAGTAGCATTGTATAGGGATTTTAAGCAATTATTGCTTGGAAACAGTATTTAGCCACTGTTTCCACACCAACATGTCTCTATTATAATTCTGTTACTAGCATTTCTCTGGATTTATAACAGTATGACTGAATTCAACCAGTGATGTTTTGCCTGAAGGTGTGAACAACCTTACTTCATATATGAAAACTTAGTATTTGCTCTGCTGAAAAGAGCAAAAACTGAGGCAATGAAAATAACTTCCAAGTCAACCTCTGCTTTCCTGGAAAGGCCTGTAAATAGAAATCTTGAATTTAATCACGAGAATAATACATAAAAAATAGCAAAGGGAAATTGAATTAGAATACATTGTAAAGCTATGAAAAATTTGTAGTTGGATGCTTTTAGGATGTTCTTACTAAGTATTTTTAAAACCGAACTTGTTCAGTTTCCAAATACTGAGGCTGAAGTTCAAAGTAGTTCTTACAGTTGTTACAAGATTTGCTTTTTTTCACAATTATATTGCTTGTGTAGCCTTGTCCGTGTCCGTGTAGTACTGCAGAACAGTGAATCCCGCTAAGTATTGCTCATCACTGCAGCGCTCTCTCCTCACTATTTCAGGATTTCCATGCATGGAAGAACACGTTGAAATAAGTACGAAATGGGACAGTATTAATTGTTTTATGGGCCTCCTTGCTGCTTGAAAACTCAGTGACCTAAATAGGAGTATTTTGCTTCCATTGGTGATACTAGAATGTAAGAATTGTTGCTAGGGGGAGATTTCCCTTGGAGGAATGCTGTGATTTGATAGACCCACATTTCCCTGACCCTCAGTAGTCTGAGTACAGTTAATATCTGAGTAATTACTTCATAGAACACCTTGTGCTGTGAGTTAATTCTTTTTGTCTAATAGCAGTTACTGTTCTTAGAAAATTTTGTATGATCTTAAGTATTTTGTGGATATGTTTTCTGTACTGGTAGAGGAGATTTGGGTGATTTCTTTCCTATTACCACACTTAACTGAGTTTCAGTGAAGACAACAAAAGTTATCATTAGTCCATAGCTATTCTGTCACGTGCTCTGATCCTATGTGATATTGTAAAATCAGACAGCTGTAGTTAATATTTATATTGATAAAAGACCTTAAAGGCATAAAAAAAGGAAATTGAAGCAGAAGTTTTCTATATACAGCCCAACCTCTGGGCATCTCAGGAAACAGTACTTTCTGTAATAAATAGAGCCTTGCTGTTTCATTGCTTGAAGAACTCTTTGGCTAGAGGTTGTAATTCAGTATATCCTTCTCTAGTAATGTCCAAGAAGGGTTCAGCTTCAACATGGAAATTATCACCGTCATTTTATTTTATACCTGTTCTGTTTACATGTTGGTAAGCAATTGCATGCTATATTAATCCTGGGTTGCAAAGGAATCTGACTGTTAAACTGGAGAGAGGTGCTGTGGACAATAAAATCTGTGGTCTTAGAAAGCTACATTAAGTGCATTTTTAAATAAATTTGAGCAGAGTAAATATAAAAATCCATTACTGATTGTACTGTGGTTCTTCATTTATAACTGGAAAATAATTTCGTGGCTTATTTTGGTGTCCTTTGCAAGATCTTACTCAAGTTGTCTTGTAAGGGTTCTCACTTGACCACCATGCTCCTTAGTTTCTAATACTGTTGCCTGAAGTTATTTTCATGTCCTTATGAGGTACTTCATTAATGTGCTCAGTGAGATGCAGATCTACTTTTTCTGCTCCATCCTCTTCATTAACCATCCTTAGAGAGAGAGATTTAGCATATCTGAGCTCTTAGATTCTTCTGTCTGTTAATTCACTAATTTATTTCCTTACTTTCGCAAAGTTTCCAGTTTTGAAGTTTTAAGTGTTAGTTACCAAGGCAGCTTTTGGTCACTCACTCCAACTAAGCTTATTTTATATGATCGTATTTCTTGAAATTAATTGATCCTTCATCTTAAAGAAGGAGAGAAGTGAGGAAAAGAGACACCAGATGTGTAAAAAATTGTTTTAAAGGAGGAAAATGATGGGACACAAAGAATATTAATGGTTGGATAAAGAGAATGGAACTGCAGGAGGATGATGAAAGGTAGACATTAAAATAAAATTCTTTAAGAAAACCAGAGCATGGAGATTGCTTGGGGAAGTTGTCACTTACTATGTGTTTATTTGGCCTTTTCTTAAGGCCTCCAATGACAGAAGTGAAATTTGATTGTCCAGTTCCTCAAGTGATTCTCAACCCCATTTTCTGCATTTTCTTTGTGTTTGCTATGGATATGTGAATGTGTCTGCTGGGTTATTTACAGTCCAAAATATCTGCTAGCTGAAACATCTGGAGACAACTTGGCTGCCATTATCAAGTGTTCTGTTTCTTCCAGTCTAAATCTGAGAAGACAATGTTTCCCGTGATTGCATTGTTCTAGGTAGTGGCTGCTGCTGTGTGCAGCGACACAAATAACAGTTCCACATCCGACTGTATCTAAAAGGGTCTCCAGCAGACGTTCAGCAACACATCCATAGAAGCTTTGCAATTTGGTTCCAAAGGAAGAGTAAAGATGAGAAGACACTTTTGTACATGATGGCAGTTTGTGATATTTCAGTACAAACGGTCATATCGTATGTTCTGCCTACCATCTTTGTCCTTTTATAACTTTGTATTTTGTGAACATTTCATATTTATCAAAACCGATATTTAAAATTTAAAGATGTACACATGTGTATCCAGGTGCGCTTTTATTTTCTGAGTGCCATGTTTGCAATTTTTTGTGTGCATTTGTAGGAGCTTTTCTCTACAGTAAAGCTTTCCCATTACCTATGATAAAGTACAGGGGAAAAAACCCATCATCCTAAAGTAATATAACAGAAAAAATTGGGTTTGTAAGTGCCCTGAGATTGTGCTGTTAAAATTGAAACTCCTGCATGCGTTACTGTTGTTGCAGTTGAAGGTCATCTTTACTGATGTGTGTCAGATATATAGTACTAGTTATGGTTGAATAGTTCTATCCTAGGATTACTTGTAGTTTGTGATAAATTACTTACAAATACCACTTTACAGAAATTTCCATGAAACACATGAGCATTTTAATGTGTTGTCTTCTAATATAACGTGTATCTGTAGTAAATACAGCTGTTTTCTTTCAAGAAACAAACATGAAGCAGCATTGTTTTGTTGCAGACTTGGATGGGAGGAAGAGTTGGACACAGGCTTGTTGCTAACGTTGTGCTGTCATCATCCTCTTGAGAGTGATTAACCTAAAGGCATAATTGTGAGTGAGTGGGCATCAGTGAGTTGTCACTCACAGCTGGAAGAGTGATTAAGAGCAGCTCTGTAGAAAAGCTTGCCACGTCACACCAACTTGTCACTGCCAGCATCTGTCTTGCAGAAGTGCATAGAACCAAGTAGAGGGAAGAGAAGAAAGTAAAAGAATGTCCTTTTTCTTTTTTTTTTTTTGTCAGTTCTGCTGGATTACTATTGCTGGCCATAAGTAAACCCTGGTTTGTTTTTTTTCTTTTCCAGAGTAAAGATGGGAAAACACCTTTGCACATGACAGCGATCCATGGTAGATTTTCAAGATCTCAAACCATCATTCAAAATGGTAAAAAGGGGGAGGGACTAGTTTTGTCATCAGGTTTCCAGTATTGCAAATATTTTCCTCCTCTTGTATTGATAACTATATACAGATTTTTTTTTTTTTTTTCATACCCAGTGTCCAGTAGTAGTGCAGTAATGGTGGAGTCTGGCATATTTGCTTATAAAGTTTGATAAGCTGCATTGAAGAACTGTTTCTTTTTCGGAATCTGGGAAAATATTAATTTATCTTCATTGACGCAGGTTGCAGAAAGTTTGTCCCATATCATTACATAATAATAAAATGCTTCTCTTTTGTATATTATCAATATTAAATACCATGGAAAACCGTGCAGATTTTTTAAAATCCAAAATACTCATTCATGGACAATTATTCACGTTGCTTAAATTATCATCAGTGCTGTATCTGTATGCCTACATATATTCTTACTTAGTAATTACTTCTTTTCATAGGAGCTGAAATAGACTGTGAAGATAAGAATGGAAATACTCCTTTGCACATAGCAGCTAGATACGGCCATGAGCTATTAATCAACACGCTGATTACCAGTGGTGCTGACACTGCAAAGTAGGTAACTTTACTGACACGAATGCAAGCTGGTAGAATTTAGAAATGTATTAGATTAACAAGACTAGTATGATTTTTTAATATCATCTTCAATTTAAAATAGGAAATACTTTTTGTATTATCCTGTACTGTACTTTGAAGTAGCTACTCAGTATGTTGCAATTTATAGAAGAAGGAAGAAATACATTTTCCTTTAATGTATTTGAAGTAAAAGCTCTGAAAGTTTAATAGGCTGTTGAATGCACTTGATGCATCCTGCTAGCTTGTAAGAGTATTTAATACATGAAGGTTTCCTGAAGCTCAGTATTCTAATTAGGTGGTTTGCTGAACCCACCATGTGCGTGCACTTTGGCACACAATCGTGTTTGTTTTATTTTAATTGTAATGAAACTGTGATGCCTGATTATGGTGTATCTTAGGCGGGGTATACATGGGATGTTTCCTCTCCATTTGGCAGCATTAAGTGGATTTTCAGACTGCTGCAGAAAGCTCCTCTCATCAGGTAGGATACTCTTTAAAAATCTTATGGCTGCTTTGTACTTTGTTTTTTATTCCTCCAAGTAGCTTTTAATTAAGTCTTAAGTTAGTAATATATAAACATATTTATAGTTTACTAGTAGCCTTGGGACAGCGCTTGTTTTTTTTAATGGACAGTGCATAATTAATATGAATGCAAACTTTTACAGAGGAAATACATAAAAGAAAAAATCCAAATTGAAATAATGCATCTGTAATTTTTCCATTGTTGTGTTTGCGTTTTAAGTTGGCCATAGAGGTGAGATGACTGATTCAGACCATAATGAAACTTCAAGGAGAAAGACTAATGGCCTCATAAATGACTTGATGGAGCATCTTCCATTTCCCTTCCATGATGTCTTTAGCTTAATGCAGTGTAGTCTATTCCTATTTATTCCTGTAGTGGGCACCTAATAGCTCTGAAGACTCTGGACTGCTACATTAAGAAACTGTTGCATTGGTGGTTTATTGTTAATTAAATGCAACCCAGCTTAAATGCAGCTTAAAGTTATTTCTCTGGGACTAAAGAGCTAAACTCAAGGGTGAAATTTAAGTAGATTTAGTAATGCTGACATGCCCTTTTTTATTTAAACAAACAAAAATCTCATAAATTCTAGCATATTCTTAAATTTTCCTATTACATTCATTTATTTTATACTCAATACTAAATTACGCAGAAATATTAGCAGGCAAATAGGATAGCAAAGAATATAGCCTCTTGCCTCAGTGCTGCTGTCTTTTACCTTATCCCTTTCAGTTTTACTTGAATGCCTGTTTTTCAAAATAGTACAAATAACAAGGATTTGTTTCAGATGAAGTAGATTTTAAGTGTTTTTTTGCAAACAGCTGTTGTTTGCTTAGCAAGCATTTCTCCTCTTAAGAGTAGATGAGAGTGGCTTGTCAAAAGATGGTGTTACATAATGATTTTACAAATACTTGATTTATAGGTTTTGACATTGACACACCAGATGACTTTGGAAGGACTTGTCTTCATGCAGCTGCAGCTGGAGGGTATGTAAAAAAATGTTCATGCTTTCATATTTAGTGTTCTTTTTTCAATTGCTGATCATTCCTATTCTTTTTTATTATTTCCTCTCTCTGCTTTTCCTGCCCTTTCCCCTTGGAATTTATATAAACATGAAAATAATTTCAAGATGGATTCTATCTACAAAGAATAAAAACTAATTAAATATTCAGCTCAATAAATAATTACTGGAGTAAAGTGTCCAAGTATCATCAGCCTTTCTTTTGCTTGGGGATGAACTGAATTTTATTCTAAATTCCCACAGACGATGATACATTTTTAGAATTCACAGCATTGAAAGACAGCATGCCCAGCTAAGATCACTGTAGGACATAAGATGGAGAACAGCAACTTTGAGAAATGTTTTTACCATATCCATAAACAAAATATCAAACGAAATTAAAAGCCACAATTAAATTCCAGAGTTTAGGTGGATGAAGCAGTCAGAACTACTTGCTCATCACTTGAGTTGTGATCCATATTGATTATTGTTATTGTATTGTAGGTTTTCTATAGCAACTACTCAAAATTGCCTGGAAGAATTGGGTAATAAATTTCATGATACACTTTGTGGGACACAAGAACTCCATGATATCAATATTTTCATTTTTCTGTTTCAATGTTGTTGAAGTAA
The DNA here is from genome assembly GCA_033124195.1 of Coracias cyanogaster. Classification (NCBI taxonomy): domain Eukaryota; kingdom Metazoa; phylum Chordata; class Aves; order Coraciiformes; family Coraciidae; genus Coracias; species Coracias cyanogaster. The sequence continues at coordinate 40,183 of JAVSBS010019579.1, read as the reverse complement.
TACTGTTAAGTAATCATTCTAAGTCAAAAGATACCAGATAGATACATCCTCGTTGCAAATTATTGAGGTTAAAATGCTATATTTTCATATAAAAACATAGTTTGTGACACATCCCCTCATTCATCTCTAGTTTAGGAAAGTTACTAAGATAGCATTTGAAGTATTAGCAGTACTGTACATTTAATACAATGATCATATTGTATTTAAAATAAATAATTTACTTCTTAGTGTAATTCATGTTGCAACTTATATTTGGCCTCAAAAAATATACATTAAAAACTTGCTTCTGTGCTGGAATCCTGGTAGCAAAAAGCATGTGACATGCAGGTGTTACTGTTTGCTTTAAAGAATAGCCATTTCTATTAAATTAGGTTAACGTTTATGTATTTTTATGCATGCCATTTGATATCAATAACATTTCTATATGTAGACTTGAAATAATTTGTAGTCTTTCCTGGCCTGATCCTGCAATTATAAAATCTGTCTTACATAAAAAAACATTTATCAAAATTTTCAGATGATAGTGCAGCTCAAAAATAATGTATGAGATGTACAGGTGTAGCAGTAGATATTTGCAGAGGCCAATATTAAGGAAATAAAATTTGATTTACTAGGAATTTGGAGTGCCTAAATCTTCTGCTAAATACTGGTGCAGACTTCAACAAAAAGGACAGATTTGGGAGGTAAGACATTCTAGATTTGTATATTGTAAAGGGCTGTTAAAACTATTACATAAGTAGTATATTGCTATTTGGGCAAGCCTGTGTGTTTCAGTTTAAATGCTTTTTAAGATTCAATGTCTCTAAACTATGCTTCAGCATATGTTATAAAAAGTTACAAACGTATTTTGTTTATTGTGTTTCATTAAGTAGGTGTTTAGTCTTGTTTTTGAAGACTGAGTTCCATATTCGACTGTAATTTTTTAAGTCTTTTTTGCTTACAACAAAGACCTAATGTGTTTAAATTGCTCTCATCCAAGGACATTAGTGATGTTTTCCAAATAATGTATTAGTCAAACCTATAAATCTGTTGCTATTTCTGAGCTATTTTATAAAAACATCCATTATTTTGTTATAACTGATTTACTGTTTTCCTTTCACTGTATCAATCCCTTTTTGTTTCCTTGTTTGTACTCTAAACTCTTTTGGAATGACATTAATTTCTATTTTTAGTATAGGATTATTTAAATTTAGATGGCATGATCAGTACTTGAGTAAAATCTCACATCGCATCATGGAAAATAAGATTTTCCAGGATGTGAACAGGAGGAGTAGGACTTGAAGAGAAGGTTATCCACAGTTGTATTTTGCTTTAAATTCCACTTCCATCCTTTCCTGAGAAGGAAGGATTATCTGTCACAACTTTTGTCACTGAAAGTTGTGGTCTTGTCAGTTTGATTTGTTTTTTGTTGTAACGTGCATGTTATATAGAGCAATTATTTCGGGGGAGATGTAAGATTTAAATGGTTACAAATGGAGAGAAATGGCAAAAAGTAATTTTAAGGGAGAGAGAAGAGGTAGGACACTTTAAAGTGCTTGACTATCTCCTAAAAATTGAGATATTTATAGTAGCAATTTCTTTTAAAATTAGAAAATTGCATTCTGAGTCATCTTGGTACTTTTGAAATTTTATCTGAACTAGTTTAGTTAGAGAATTGTTTATGTATTTGAAGGTGGCATATGTTTCCTCTGAGATTACACATCAGTACTAATAGTTCTCAGTTTTATTATAAGATGACAGACAAGGTATATCTTAAAAGTTTTCTTTAACAATACCTCTGCTATATTAGAATAGTTAAATAAATCGTGCTTGCCTCAGACAAAATTCTGATCTGTTTGTTGAAAACATCTACTTGTGAATTGTTGTATTTTGTTTTGACCTTGTTTAGTTGCTGTGCAGTTCTTAAATTTTTTCCATATTTTTCCATTGGCTAAAAATTATTTAACTAAAAATTTGTAATGTAAACTTGATTTTCCTCTGTTTACGCAAGAAAACTCATATAAAGCTTCTCTTACTACAAAGTTTGTGCATGTTTTGGCTGGTAAACAGATCCCCTAGATCTTGTTCTGCATCATTAAATAGCCCCTAGGAAACGCACCCATTTTTAATATTGCAATGATACATTCTTCACCACAAATAATTGTTAAGAAATATAAGGAGGGTTTAAGTTTCATTTAATTTTGCTTTTTCTGTCTCTATAATATTCTTTTGCTCTTATTTACCATTGTACTTTTTATTTAAATGTGTACTAAAGAACTCCACTCCATTATGCTGCTGCCAATTGTAATTATCAGTGCCTGTTTGCCCTTGTGGGATCTGGAGCTAGTGTGAATGACCTTGATGAGAGGGGTTGTACACCTCTGCATTACGCAGCTGCATCAGACACAGATGGAAAGTAAGTGACCTGCTTGCTACTAAAGCCTTTCTCCTTGGAAACCTTTGAGTTGTGAATTTCATGTATGTTCTGCCTTCAGATTTGCCAAATGCATTTTCTTAATTTTTTTTTAAAGATCAAACTTGACAGTGGCTTGTTCATTTTATGTAAAATATTTTAGGTAAGAAATCTTTCTGAGAAAAATGAACAAGAATGAAATTTACTGTAATACTTCGCTTATGCCCTACAGTGCAGGTGTCCTAATTCAGGAATTCATTGGGAATAGTTTTTAATCTCCTCCTGCTGTGTAGTGGTTGAATAAATATGTTTTCTGGGAGCTATTATGACAGTTGTAAGCAGTAGGGTCATTTTGCTTTAAAAATCAAATTCTAATGAAGTCTAGTGTGTTTTGTGTGGGATTCTTAACGTTGCCCAAAAATCTGCGTAGTTAGTCAGAAATACACTGTAAAACTAGACTGTGAGTTACAGTAGGCATACAGCAGGATAGAAATTAACTCGATATTTCAGTATAAGATGCTTTATCCATTTGGTGTTTGATTGACCTATTCATGTTTGGCATTACAACTCCAACTCGTTAGCGCAAATTTTTGTGAAGTAGTTCCACTTCATTAATGAAATGCATCCAGAATCTTTCATAAATCCACAAATGCCTCTTGTGTGTGTTTATTTTGTAACCAATGGTTATATTTAACATAATAATAATGTCTTAAATGCTTACATGCAAAGCTTATATGGATAGCACAAAATTGATGATGTTACCTCAGCTCCAGACATTGGATGTACTGAAGAGACTTGACCATAGCAGCACATAAGCATATAACTTACAGACTGACTTTTGAAGGATAAATAAAGAATACTTGCAGTGCCTTTTTCATGTAAAACCAGATTTGAAAACGAAATTACTGCTGGAGTCTGTTAAGATAATTTTACTTTAATTGCCCTCTTACAAGTTGAGTTAAGATTAATTTGAGCTTCACAGTTGCTATGAAAACCTCCAAACTATAATGGTTCTTCAGATGACATCGTTTTGCCATCTGTCTTTTAAAAGGCACAAGCAAGAATGGTGATGGCAATCCTGCAGAGCTTTGGGAGATAAAGAATCATCTCTAGAACCCAAACGATATTGCCCTGCTGATTAACAGTTGGCTTTCTGGAAGACAGGCTGCAAAGCAGAATGGCCTGAGGAGAAGCTTTTTTATATTGATGCAGAAAGATCATTAGTAACAGCTGGAAAGACAGTGCTGCTCGGCTCATATTCAAAATAGGAATGAAGCTAAAAATGATTGCTGAGTTGGAATATGAAGCCCGGGGGGGGGAAAAAGTCAGGAAATGATCTATATAGGAATTCTAAATATATTTATGTTCATTTTTATAGTCTGTTCAGACATCTTTGAAGACAGATTTTAGGGACAAGGATGTTTTTGTTGAAAACTATTTTCCGGTTTGTTCCTGTTTGGAAGTGTTTCTTTTGTATCTTTAATGAATGCTGCTGATCTGGAACAAACACCAGTAAGCCTCGTTCTGAAAAGACGAGAGAGGGAAACATGATTGGAGCATGAGATAAACTAAGCAGCATCTTAAGGGAGAAAAAAAACATGCTCTTTTTTGTGTTAGAATTAATTAATAGATAGTGCACCAATAAATAAATGGGAAATAAAATGTATTTTTCCCTGGAAAGAACGGCTACTCAAGGATTTTAGTAGACTCTGTTTCCTGCGGTGTTTTTAGTGTATTATGTTTTTTGTGAGCACACGAATACAGACTTTCAGTAGCCAAGAACAATGATGTTTAACATTTATTAATGAGCCATGAATGTTAATTCAAAGTCATTGATTAAAATTAACAAAGAAAGCTAGATGATTGGACAAATAAAATGTAGATATAGTAATTTTCACTCGATGGGAGAGATTGACTTGTCTTTGGATTCTCAGAAATCTCATCCCTTTTTCAATTCAAGTAGAAACATGCAAGCACAGTTGCCAGTAATGAAATCCAGGCATTTGTCTACTGGGTAAATAAAACTTTGAGTTATTTGGTTAAAAACTTAGCTATGGTTCACAGGTAAGTTTTTATCAGATACCTTGAACTTGTAAAGTTACTTACATCTTGTGTTATATATGTAATTCATTAAAACTGGAGAATTTTTACCATTTTCACTACCTTCGTCCTTTTCTCCTTTATGCTGGGCACAAAGTGATGAAAGTGAGAGTGCCCCTTGGTATCGCTCCTATTCTTCTCAACTGTGTAACGAGACAGAGTACTTTGTAATTAGACACTTCCTTGGTTGTAGTTTTTCCTGCAGCTTGTTGCCCCTTTCATCTTCACTTAGCTGGTTTCTTACTTTCAACCTTTGTCTGGAAAAGCAAATGTCAGGTCTTCCCTTCAGCAAATAACTGTTGTTGCACATGAGGCTGTTGGGCCCTTGACCCAGTACAGCTCTCTTACTCATGTTGAAATGTGTTTCCATTTCATCGCAGCTGGTACTGGATCTCATTCAGATGATGAACTTGCTCTGTTCCATCTGCTGACCCAGGTCCTTCCTTGAAAGAGCTTAGGAAGGGTTCTGATGGTGTGGAATCATGCTATCTTCCCTCAGGAGATGGCTGCTTTTGTAGCATTTCTGCCTGTATTTCTTCAAGGTTTAATGTTGTCCAGGGTTTTGAATGATCAAGTTCCTACTCTTAGCAGCCTTGATCAGATGTCATGTTAAGATTCCTGAGCCTCAAATTTAAACCTGCCATATTCTACTGCAGGTCTTTCACATGACATCACAGCATAGTCGTATCATACAACTACAAATGTTGAAACGTCACTTAACTTTCTAGCAAATAATTTTCTTTGAGATAAATGGCAACTAAACCCCTCAAACTGTCAGTGTAACAAACTGGCCTGTTTGTTACTACTGATAACGGTAATCTGTGAGACCTTTAGTAAACTCTGCTAAGGAAGAAAGATTTCAAGCTGGATTTGACAAGATAATATATTTTCTAGCTTTGCATGCCTTTTATTTAACTGATAAAGGAGAAGCATTGATAATCCCAGAGAGAAGAAGGGATGGTGACCTGTTGTACACTTTAGAAAACCAAGTGGCTTCACCAGCAAGTTCGAGGTCATGATGGCGACTTTGCAAAATGTTGCTGAAATGATAGACAACACAAAATTAAGAATAAGTAGGGTTATTGGTTGGAATCATTTAGTGTGCGTGCATGGATCTTAAAAAGAAGAAAAGTAGGGAGAGAGAGTTGACTTTAATACCCTATTTTTCATCCCCCTGGCTGAGTGTCTGTGATTGAAACTGTCTTGCCTTATAACTTTGTGTAATGAAAGGAGTGGTAGGATATAACTATGCCAACAACTAAGTGTGTTTACTGTAGAAATAAATCAATAAATTAATGTATGGCAGTGGCAACGTATATATGTGTGACCCTTGGATACATGCCATGAAGAACGTGGCTATTGGTTCTCTTATTTCCCTATTAGGTACAGAAGAATGTGCTGGTACAGAAAACTATAAAGTAGTAATCATTTTTATTAACAAAGGTAACTGGGATTGTATTAGTTAGGATGAAAATAGCCATGAGATACTGGTTTTAAGCAAGTCAGATAATTCAGAGGATGCAGGATGTCTTCAGAGAAGGATTCTTTCAAATTTTTGGAAGCTTTGTGATTGACCTTAACACTTGATGTAATGAGTTAGGTGTTCTCTAGTCCTAGCCAATATCGTACATTAAATCCGCGTTCCTGTGTGCTGTGTTCTATTTTCCAATTGAATTGGAACAATTTATCACTTAGCATAAAGTTGAAGTTCAACATTTAGATCTATGGTTGCATATGTCAATTTAAATAGGTGCCTGGAATACTTGCTAAGAAACGATGCCAATCCGGGGATCCGAGACAAACAAGGATACAATGCAGTTCATTATTCAGCTGCTTATGGTCATCGCTTGTGTCTTGAATTGGTAAGAAAACATATGATAGATGAAAGCTGTAACAGCTGCTCTTACAGGGTATGATGCAGAGGCCAGGAGGTTCCTCCAGCTTGACTCTTCATCTGTAAGCTAGGTCAATAATGTTTTTCAGCCCATGTGGATAAATATTTAATCACCTGGTACTCTTAAAACAGGGGCAGGGTGAGGAGCTAAGATGCTACATGCTGGCTTCAAATGATAACATGTTCTGAGATTAAGAGAAAGGTGGTTGAAGATGTGGGATGTTAGTTTTGTTTTGTTTCTTAACTTAGAATACACTGCTGAATTTTTTCCTGATGACTGAAATGAAATATTGACAGGTTATCCCACTGAGAAGTGTTGAGAAATTTCACAGATGCCATGTGAGGGAGCAGATTAAAATGTAGGGACAACCTACAGTAAGGGTGTAAAGTATGCGTGCCTTTTAAAAAATCGTTCACGTAGTTACAGTAGCTAATGGCCAAATAATAGAATTTTAAATAATAATACCTCGGGTAGTTTTTTATTAATCCCTTTGCAAAAATGCATATGTTATTTGATATGATAATTTTATCTTCTCTGTGTTATACAACTTAGTCTTTTTACGCAAATTACTTTTATATTCAAATATATTCAAACATGAATTCTGAATGTTTTTAATTGCAGATTGCAAGTGAAACGCCTCTAGATGTTGTAAGTGTGAATTACTTCTTACTGTTGAAGTACTACTGTATAGCAAGTAGGAACTGCTTATTTTCAGACTTACTAAACCATTTCTTCAGTGCATAGATGTATTATTTAATTTCAATTACAGTTTTTACCTAAATATTCATATGACCATGTTATAAAACTGTGATAATGACAACGTAGTGATCTGAATGTATTTGGTGTTCTTAAAACACTTTGAATGTATTGACTCCACTAGTGTACTGAAGTAAATATGGTCTTGAAAAAGACCTAGAATTAAAACTTCAAAACACATCTTAAAGTAACAAATGTATATACATAGATATTTTAGTCCTATTTTATAATGTTTATGCCTTTTGGGGCACCATTTTTTCTCTTTGGAAATGTTTTTCTGTTCTCAAGCCTGCCTTCTGGCTTTTCACCTAATCCTTTTCTTGCTGACTTTTCACCTAATCTGAATGCTTGTTTGTTTGGGGTTTTTTTCCCTACTACAGCTGTTCTCACCTGTCCTTGTCTTCTCTTTGTATGCATTTAATCTACATTATTTCATATGGCTGCTTCAGGAAAAATAATAATTTTAGATTAGTTTCTGATTTAATTATTGCATTGTTAAATAAAATTAAACAACTGATGAATATGAGGGAGAGTTTGCAATCATTGCAATTCAAAATCTTTAGGTTGAAGGAGATCTAAAATCCTAAGGAAACTATAATCCTATATTATTCTTCCTATTTTTCTTCCTTTATGTTTCAATCTGTGTATGCTGGAAACTGTAGCAATTATTGCTGAATGTTTTTAAAGGTGAGGGGGTTTTGCACTCACTTTGACTTTCTCTCTGTAAAGCTAATGGAAACATCAGGTACTGACATGCTGAATGATTCAGACAACAGAGCACCTATAAGTCCACTGCATTTAGCTGTAAGTATTTCATTCTTTAGGGGTGATACCTCATCTAACTGCAGACAGTTGTTAACATAGGTTTATTCATTCTGGATTTTTTCAAATGGCTCAATAACAATAAATGAAACGCTGAAATATGTGCTAACATTCCTGAATGAGCTCTACAGGGTGATTTTTGCATTTCTCTTGAAACTTCATTTATGGAAACACTTTCATTTGGAATCTTCTAATTAAGTTTTATGTTATAATTTATACTAATGAAAACTTTTAGAAGACTTGTTCTATAAGTAATGAGGACTTCTTTTTTAGTCGTCATTGTTTCACCCTCATCATTGTTTAGTATAAGATATGTCTTGACACATACCAACAGACCATTTCCACTATTCTCTATGCAATTTTATAATCCTTGTATATCCATTCCTTACTGTTTCACCCCCTAAATCCCTTCTCTTTTACCATTTAACTGTAGCTATTTGTACTGTATTCTTTTTATCTAAAAATTCTACTGGCGTTTTCTTTTTTAAAAAAATTTATTTAAAAATGATAGGAAATACTTAAGTTTGCATATATTCATCACTTGAAATAATCTGAGCGTGATGTAACTATAACATAGCAATGGAATACAGGTAGTTATAAAAATTGAAGACAGACAATTATCTGAAAGTAGTTTCAGTTGCTGACTGAAAGGATAAGATGGAAAAAACCCACCAGCTTTCTTGCTGGAATTGTGAGGTTTTAAAAATTGATCATAACTATTGGAACTACTTACATGATGCATCAGTAGCTCTACTCATGTTGAAAGAAAAATATTACCTTCACAGTTTCATTTGTGTAGTCCTGATAAGAAAGGGAAAAATGTGAAGGACAGGAAAGCTGAAGAATTTTCTTATTCTTTAGGCCTATCATGGCCACCACCAAGCTCTGGAAGTGCTGGTACAGTCGCTGCTGGACCTTGATGTGAGGAATAATAATGGAAGGACACCATTGGATCTTGCTGCCTTTAAGGGACATGTGGAATGTGTAGATGTGCTCATTAATCAGGGAGCATCAATCCTGGTGAAAGATTATGTTGTAAAGAGGACGCCGATACATGCTGCAGGTATGTCCTGACCTCTCAAATCTTGGCTTTTGAAGTGGGTCATCTTTCTGTTTAGAAGTCTCTGTCATTAATGTTCTAAGAAATTGTTTAGGAATAGACAGTGACTTTTAAGGTATATGCTATGCCAAGAAAGGTATAAAAAAGCAGTTGCGTGTAGAAACCAGTATTGGCTCATAAAATATTTGAACTCAAGGTGTGCTGTTCCACACTGCTCTCTGGAAGGTTGCATTGTCCTTGTCCATTCAGCTGGCTAGGCTAGCTGTGCTGACAGGTGTCACTGACATGTTCCCGTTTCTCTCCTCATCTTTCACACAGCCCAAACTGGAGGCCCAAATTTAGATATGTGACTTGTGTTGCCTGTCTTAGCAGTAAAATACTTCTAAAAGGGACTGGAGTCTTGGAGAATTTTGTCAGTTTGAGGAGAGACATTAAAACCATACTTTGGGGTTTTTTTCCAAGGATTTAAATTACTCCTGAGTGTTACCGAAATAACAGCAAACCTTTGCAATATTTTCTCACTGTGTTTACTAGAAAGCTTCTGTAAACCTACCTTTCTGGCATTCATACTATTTTCTTATTTATTTCCTCTCTTTGGAGATAGGCTTATCTAAGTTGACATTTATAGTTACGGCGTTACAGAAATGTTGCCGTAAAAAGAGCTTTATGTACAAAACATCATCATTCTAATCACTTAATTTGTTGGCCATGAGCACAAGCGGTATTCTTCTATTTGATTTAGCATCTCCTAACTTCTGTTACCATTTTTGTCAGCTACAGAAGCGTGAATTGTCACTGCTCTTATGTGGACTGAATACAGCAGCTGTATATCAGAAATAATTTCCCCTCCAACAAGCAATCATTTATCTTTTATGAGTTGCATTTAGATGCGACTTCTCAATTCTTTGTTTCTTTTCTTTTTTGTTTTTTTTTTTAACTGCTTGTTTAATTACTTCTATGCGTTACATTTCCTTCCCCTCTTTCTAAACATGATTTCAGTTATTATTTCGTAACTACGCACATGCCACACTTGCTAACAAAATCTGTGTATGAGTGGCTGGGTATGTGTTTACCTGTGCTTTAAAAGTTATGCTAATTACTATATTTAATTGTTCCTTCTTGTGGATGTTGTTTAGGCATGTATTCTAATAATGATTAGCATGTGCAACTTCATTTATGTAAAAAAAACCAAATACCTGTTGACAATTGACAGTTGGAATCAATTACTTTTAATACTATACAGTTGAGTGCCTTATTTCTGAAATAATTTTTTAGTGTTCATATTTTTTGTTTTTAAGTTATACCAAAGGTGAAGCTATACAGGGGGTTCTCAAGCTAATGGGCTTTAGTCTGAGCAGGTTACTGTTCTGTTTGAGCTGTATACTCAAAGGCAATTAATATAAAACTCATTTTTATGATGTTTTACAGCTACCAATGGTCATTCAGAATGTTTGCGGCTGTTGATAGGAAATGCAGAGCCACAGAATGCAGTGGACATTCAAGATGGAAATGGACAGTGAGTTTAAATGATACGCGCTCTGTTCTTCACAAGCGATGGCTTTTTATAAAAGAAAACCATAATATTTTACATTGGTGATTTTAAATTGATTACTTTAAAGGGAGATGATATTTGAACTAGGATAAATGTGACTATTTGGCAACAAACAATGTTGGCAGTGAAAAATGATCTTACTCAGTTGGGAGGAAACTAAAATGTGTCCTACTGCCAAGATGATGAAAAAATGGATTCTAATAACTTAATAGCGAGTTCTGAATTAGGGGATATTAATTTATTTTCTTGAATCTGAGAAATAAAAATGAGCGGCATACTCGGAGCGAAGGCAGCATTCTTCAGAAGGATAGTAGTTCCGTTTCAGCTGAGCACTAGCGTGTTGAATTTCCACATAGATTACACTTTCTCACTCTCTGCTTAGAACTCCTCTGATGTTGTCCGTTCTCAATGGGCACACCGACTGCGTTTATTCACTCCTTAACAAAGGAGCCAACGTAGATGCCAAAGATAAGTGGGGAAGGACAGCATTGC
>JAVSBS010019579.1:1811-22961 GCA_033124195.1 Coracias cyanogaster | reverse complement strand
ACTTAATGCCTTGTTCCATGGTTTATATGAGTTTTCTTGTCTTCACAGGCCTCTGCATGTTGCTGCTCGGAATGGACTAACAGTGGTAGTTCAAGAGCTTTTAGGGAAGGGAGCAAGTGTACTTGCTGTAGATGAAAATGGTAAGAAAAACTTCACTTTGTTTCCCCGTAAGGAGCTGCGGTGTTAAACTCAGCTCACCGAAAAGCAGCAACCCTCTGGAAGTTTCCTATGCCTTGCAGCATGTTCCCCCACAGAAGAAAATGGGTTGGTCGTGGGTCATTTTATCAAAGCAGCAGAAGCGTAAGGAGAGTGAAAACTTTCAGACACAGATACAGGTCACGGCATAAAGCATTTGGTTTGCGTTTGTAGTTTTATAATGTATACCCTATAAATACACTAGCTTTAGCACGCAGAAAAAGGTCAGAAAAATGTAATGCTTGAAATGAAATACAACTTTGAGCTGTTAAGCAGCCGGACTGAATTGCCATTCATTGTGTCACAGTAGGTGTGCTGGTGCCAGCATTGAAAGGCAAGCCGCAATTGCAGATCGCAATCACTGGTCTCAAGCTTCTGGCTCTTTATTTTTAGCACATATAGCAAGAAAAAAGGACTGCTTTATCACCGAGAATAAATTCTGTACCTTGTAAGAGCAAAAGCAAATGAGATCTAATGACTTCATCTTTTCATGTAAGACATCTGTGGTTGTCTGATGCTGCGCTTTTAAAAGTGCTCCTGCTCTTCTGCCATACCCCAGCGTCTCTGACGTGAAAGCAGCATGCAGGGTGCTGGGGTTCTGGGCGAGGGAGATACTGGTAGGGTTTTTTGGGGTTGTTTTTCTTTTTGTAGGTTTTTTTTTGGTTGATTGGGGAGTGGGGGGGGGAGTGGTTTCGTTGTTGCTGTTAGTTCTTGGTTGGTTTTTTTGTTGAGTTTTTTGTGGTGTTGTGTTTGGTTTTTTTTCCTCAGAAGAGATATGCCTAATTAATAGTTCTAATTATATTTCCGCTTTGGAAAGTTTTTCCTCTCTTAATATTTACTGTAATTTTCTCTTTGGGTTTCTGATATTACACTGCTTAAAGTGACTTGGGTGATTTAAAGATCATTCCTTGTGTAAAACAGGAGACGGAAACTGCTAAAAGAAACTCTCTAAAATGAAAAGATTGGAAAATATATCTTTATTTCTGTTTCTCATCACAAGTATGCTACCTGGAGATGTTTATATTTTTGTGGGCTTTTTATGTGCAGCCAGTCCCTTGCTAGGGTCGATTTTTGAAGTGGCAGAGAAAAAAGTTGTTTGTATAGAAGCTGCAGTTCTCTGGCAGCCTGGGGATCTAACTGCAACATATTAAAACTTCTTTTTAATTCTGCTTATATTTTAAATTTTAAAGTAACTCTGAATGCTTCCTAGTCTTGTTCTCACAGTGGTTCTTTTCTTTCTAATAGCAATTGCTTTGTTTATAGAATTTTAAGCAGCCTTGAAATATTTTTCTGTTGCGTAAATATGCCAACTTTTAAAGTACAGTATGTGCAAAGTGATGAACACTTTCAGTTGTGAGAGAGCAAGGGACACTTTCATGGGATGTATGAATTTGACCTGTCACTGTAATTTTGTATTAATTCTTAGAAGTACTAGTGTGTCAGTGGGCTTGCGAAACCTGTTGCACAAGTCTTGACTCCCATAGTGTACCTTTGATACTAAATGGAAAAGCTGGCAGTAGTGATAACCAGGTTCTGCTTTAGGTCTGCTTGTCTTTGACAGCAGCATCTAGAATATGAGTGTTTCTTAAGAAAAACAATACAGACTTTGTATAATTTGAATAAATTAAAAATACAGGAGAAACTTTGATTTTTTTTTTAATTTTTTTTTAATCTTTTTTTTTTTAGGCTTAAAAGAGTATGATTCATGCATTTTGGGGGGTGAAAGCCAATTAGCAGAGCAGACTACAGAAATAGGCACAGGAATATTTTGCATCCAACACCGACATTCTCTTGCTTTAGCATAGCTTAGATACATACAGTGATCTGCCACACAAGCCTAGCACTTCAGATAGGATGAAATTAAATTGGAGGTCAAGTTTGAAATAATTGACATATAAAACTCTAGATTTTTAAAGTCATACTACTTTTGTTATAGAACATGTCTTTGTGTGGTGAGATTACTTTTTGAAGTGTTTAAGAACTGTCTTTGGAAAAAACGTAATCCTCTTGGTTCTCAAAAAATTAAATGGACTGAAACAGCAAATTACCTGTGTAGTATACTTCCCAAAGTCGTCGTGTTGAGGGCTCATTCGCGGTTCTGTATCAGTTCTCACTCAAGTCTTTCAGTTCTTTTCCCATGTTTCCATGCTGATCTTCATGAAACTTTGCCATCACGCTCATCTATGAAAGTTCTGTTGAATTTTTGAATTATTTATGCAAGTTTACCTGTTTTAAAAGAAATGACTAGCTTTTTCTTTCATTTGACACCGGCTAAAATTTTATTTTTGGTCACTCAACCCAACTTTCCAAGATTATTTTTGTTTCTTTCCCCCCCCACACACTATTTAAGTTTCTAGGTTAATTAAATTTTCTAGTGCAGTCTACCTGTTTTATTAACGTGCACCACAGTAGTGAGAGGCAGCATTCTCTAACTCCAGAGACTGACATAGCGTGGAGGCTTCTCTGATTTTCTAGATTCGTTACAGGGATGATTGGCCTTTGAAGCTTGCTTTGGAGGGGAGGGGGGAGGAGGTTTTAATCTAGTTCTTTTCCAACCCTTCCTTTACTCATAATCCATCTTAACTTGGAGACCTCCAGTTTTCTGGAAGGCATTTTTCTTGTAAATGCTTACAAGACGACTCATGCCTCAGATGACTTTCTTCTCCTTCCCAAGTGTGAGACTTCATTCAGTTTATCTTGAGAACTGTCTTTGCGCTGGCCACATTAATAACCCTCAGAACTTCCCTTCAGTGCCTTCATGGAAACCTTCAAGCCCCAGGGGAGAGAGCAGCTCTGCGTTTGGGGCAGGGGAGCCCTGGTCTTAAGCCTGTGTCCACCATGTAGGCTCTGCTTTCTGTTGTGCAAGGAAGCTGCTTCACCTCGCTCTTTCTGTTGCCCTGTCTATAAATCAAGGTAGTCCTGTGAAAGCTTACACAAATACAAGTCCAGATTATGGGGAACATTACATGAGAACCAAGTGGGAGAATTTCTGTGGAACTGGCACCTTTACCAACATCTTATTAAAAGAACATTTAAAGTGTTTATACCTGTTGTTGCCCTAACATATGAATGAATAGTCTGCAGCTGTTTAAAGGACAGAAGAATATGATTTGTTCTTATAATTTTAAAATAATATAGACAAAAATGAAGTGGTGGAGGACACGGATGTCACTCTTTCGTGGTGCAAGCAGTTAGTATTTTGCTATGTCTAAGGCAAGAATAAAACTGTGATGTTTCATTCCTAGTTACGAAAGCCAGAAGCTTAAGATCTATAATCAAGTATTAGGATAAATACTGTTTTTAGAGAACTTTTAAAATAAGCAAGTGATCTGTTTAATCTTTACGCTGGCCTTTAATATTTTTAGTGAACTGGGATGCTCAAAGGCAGATGATGACTGCTTGTTGTTTTTCTTGGAGCTTTTATCAAATCATGTTAGTGAAATAAATGGTGTTGAGTATGGTCAGCTTCAATAAACTTAGCTTGTGTGTCATCTTACCTTTACACAATCTCCCGCAACTGTGGATATTAAATTGTGTGTGTGTGAGGGCCAAAGCTGAGCCTTCTGTTCTGCCTGAGATGCCTGAAACAATCATCCAGGTCTAGCAAGCTCTGGCCAGTGCTTCTGAACCCGCTCAAAATGTATCTCTTCTGCAGACTGAACTCTGAGCTGTTTAAGTGCTGTGATACCTTACTAACAATGAAAACCTGCGCTGCCCTTCTGCACGGCCCTATCGCGTGGTCAGCGGGTGCGTTTTCTGCTTGAATTATCTGTGTTGCCTTGGGTTGTACGTTCCTTGGGGCAGGGACTGTAGTTTTAACTCTGTTCCAAGCACAAGGTCTGTCCTGAGCAAATAAGAGTTCAGGTGCAAGATTGTCTGTTCCCTGCTTGCTGTTTTCTTCATTTCTAGCTACAGTTATTTTCCGTAACATGCCTATTTGTTCAAAATTTCTGTGCAATAGTACAACAAAATAACTATTCCTGAGCTCTATTCTAACACTTGACCTGGATCTACTTCTACAATAAAGATGATTCCTGAGTAGTTGAACTACTTGTTGGTAAAATGGGCATTGCCTCATTTTCCTTGCCTTCCCAGGTCTGGATAGAAATCCACCATGTGCTTTGCTCTAAAGCCATCAATGATTTAAAATGACTTCTGTGCTTGTTACTTGAACGTTGTGCACCTTTAAGCTGTGGACTGGGGGTAGCACAGGGCTGCAGACTTCCAAATGTACCTGACCATGAGTCGTCTTCAGGTCGCTGTGGGTGTATCTGCTGCATGCAGTGAGAGGTGCTGCAAGGTGAGCCGGCCGCCCTCTGCTGCCTGGAGCTGGGCAGAGGGAACTTTGGTCTTGGCAGCAGAATTAGCTGTTACCTGTGGTGGTACTTAGGTGACTGCCTTGCTTCTAGAGCTGCTACGGTCACCACCAGTTGCAGTGCCGCGGTGTTGTAGATGTGCCGTGAGACCTGTGCCAAAACTTAGCCTTGGGGGCCTTTATGTCTAAAGCCTGAGAGGAGCAACGCGGGGATCTCCGCGGAGGAGAACTTGAAGCATTTCAAAGTACACAGGGAAGGGGGAAGCGGAAAAAGGAGAAATGTTGGAGGATTATTAGAGCCACAGTCACCCAGAAGAGATTTCACAGCTACGTGAGCTTGGCTTGCAAATCATTGCACAGCCTGAGACCCCCTGCATTTGGGGGACTGGCCCAGGAGCGTTGCCTGGCTGAAAGAGTTTGGCTGGACCAGCCGGACAACCAAGAGGTGTAGTTGCTCTCTGCAAGACCCAGCCTGCTGATCCAGCTGGCATTTCCTCAAACGTCTGTGGATTTCTTAATTGCTATCCCTTAAATAACAGCTGGACATTGGCTGTATAGTTTATATTAGCGTATACTGCAATGAATTATAGGTTGATTGATATTGTGTACTCTGCCTTTTCCATTAACTGGCCCTGATGCTTTAGCCAGCTTGTTACAGAGACAGGATAGTCTTATTACAATAACGGTCTGTGAACAGCTATATGGAAGCTTCTGGATGAAGAAGTATTTGACACATTGAGCTGTCGTGCCTGCAGTGGCTCTCTAGCAAACGCCTTCCCCCACCGCTGCTGGCCGCCATTAGCTGTCACTCCTCAGCCCGGTGACTTCCTCGCCATTTTCCAATCCGGGCTTTCCTTGCTGGCCTACAGTGGCTGACTGTGCTTAACAAAACAATTACATCTCTCTTCCAAAGCCCACTCACTTCTGGCTTGTTTTCCTAACTGAAAGTTTAAAGTTTCTATTTGATAATATATTTAGTGATGTTGTTTAATTTTTATGCTGTTTTTTTAAAAAAAACAGTACAGAACTAAGCAATAAAAAATACTGTTACAGCTGAAAGATGACATGATCTCAGATAAATTTTTACATTGTCTTTATTTTAAATGAAGATTTTGGTTTTTTCCTTGCCTTCCTAGGTTACACACCAGCTTTGGCCTGTGCACCCAATAAGGATGTGGCCGATTGCCTCGCTCTCATTCTGGCCACCATGATGCCTGTCTCGTCGAGCAGCACGCTACCTTCCCTTACATTCAATGCCATTAATCATTACACCAACACCTCAAAAACTGTCACCTTTGATTCCTTGCCAATTATGAGGAGTGACCATAGCTCTTACTGTACTTTCAACAACATTGGCAGGGAAGGTGGCTACCCGTATACAGAAGAAGACGAACTCAATGACTCAGATTCTGAGACCTATTAGAAGCTACATTTTGTAGCTCTGAAGAGTGAACGCTTACGCTGGAAGGTCGTATTTGTGCTATCATAAAGCTACCGGTGTTTGAATACAGAAAGAGGACAGACCTTTGAGAAGATGTTTTTTATTGTGGTTGCATATTAAAAAAAAAAAAAAAAGTCTGTGAGACTCTAGGAGGATTTTTAAGAGCATATTTTGCAGAAGAAGCATAAATTCTTGAATAAGTACTTGGAATCCATGGCAAAAAAAAAAAAACAAACAACAAACCAACCATAAAGAATGTCAAAACTGTTTTATTTAACTGTGCTCTACCATTCTGATTTTGGTGCCGGGAGTAATTTCTGCAGACTGGGCACCCTACTTGATGTAAATGAACAACACTATTGTACAACACAAAGGATGCCAGATTTAAATATTATCAGTGAAACTAAAACCATTTTGAAGGCAATAAATGAGTTTGGTACAGTAGGCATTGTTTGTGCTGCAAATTGCCAAAGGACCAAATAACTTAAAGATTTTTTTAATGAAATAAGTTTTTGTGAAAACTGGAATAGGTTATTTGAGAAGTTGTTTCAACCAAACCTTAATTACTTCTGGAAAAGAAGCTTAGATTTGGTTTTAAATGTTGATTTTTATTTTTTTTAATCATCTGAAAGCCTTCCAACACTATTAAATGTACCATGAAAGAAAGCAGATGTACTTTTAAGTTTTGTTTTCTTTTTCTTTTAGGTGAAATGAAAATGAAGTTGTCATACTTTTATAATGCTAAAGTTAAACCAGCTAATAAGGTGAAGTCAGGGTGAAAAATGTACAGTGTAATAAACAAGGGAAGGGGGGGGAGATACGAGAGGGAAGCAGTAATTGTTGCACAGTTTTAGATTTTTTTTTTTTTTTAACTTTTGGGTTTTGGATTGAGATTTTTTAATTTAAAAATACAGTAGTAACTTGGAAACTGCATAAAAAAAGAGAAATGTCTTGATAACCCTGTTGTGACTGAGAGTTCTTTTCAATAATTTGTCTCCTTCCTTACATCATAAATTTGTATGTAAGATTAAAATTGTATACCCCTATCACTTTAAAAAAAAAAACCCTGGAGTTACAAGGGGGGGGGGGGAGGTGAATTTAAAAGTATATTTCCCTATTAGAGAAAAAAGTACCGTGTCTGGTCTGTGGGAAGAGCTGTGTATCTTTGTTGTGCTCCATTTAGAAAATAAACAGCAGAAACAGGTCCCTGTCATGTAGTTCAGACTGGCCCAATTTTTTTTTTTTTTTTTTTTTTAATTTATAACAGACTACTGTGAGGTTTTTTTTTTTAATTGCCTGAGGAATGAAAAACTGACATAAGTAAGCTGAAGTTTTGTCTGTTAAATATGAATATTTACTTTATTTGGCTCTGCTTTAATTATAACTGCTACTTTTCAAGTGAATTTCTTTATGTACATGCAAGGAATCCTTGCATGTCCTGGTAAAGTACAAATAAATTACTACAAACTGATTCCAATTTCATTTTTATCCTTTTTCTATTGTGAAACTGGAAATCTTTATGATATTGTAAATTATCAGCTGGTTTTCTGAACATAGTGTGGAAACACGGGACAATATTTTGATCTATTTGATAATTTTGTGGGTTTTATGAAGAATTAATGAGCATGTACATAGAAATAGTGACTGCTTGAATACTGTATTTACCTGCACTCTTTCAGTACTTCAAGATTCCTGTATATTTTATGGAGTGTAATAAAACCCAAATGTGAGTTCTACTAATGAATAATTTATTTGTATCTACTAAGCATTAATGACAAAGTCGCTTTTGTTGAACTGTTAGAATTTATAACATCTATTTCACAAAGGCTTTGCCAGCATTTTAATTCTAAAGCAAAGGTGAGCTATGAAAATTTAAAGTAATTTTAAATGTTAAAATACTTCATTATTCCTTAAGGCTTCCTTTTAAGTATTACTTTCTTGACCATTTGTGCCTGTGTTGTTTATCTATGCAATATGTTTGTCTGAGCAGAATTAGACTACTTCAGAGAGATGGAGATTTCTGTGTTTTCTGTGCTCTGAATCTTTCAAGTATGGGG
The DNA here is from genome assembly GCA_033124195.1 of Coracias cyanogaster. Classification (NCBI taxonomy): domain Eukaryota; kingdom Metazoa; phylum Chordata; class Aves; order Coraciiformes; family Coraciidae; genus Coracias; species Coracias cyanogaster. Next base: position 14,953 of record JAVSBS010019579.1, on the reverse strand, counting down.
CTGTGTGAGTGATGTGCCCACCTCCAATGAGCGCGCAGGCAGCACTCAAAAGTTCCACATGGGCCCGTCTTGAGATTTCGCCGCATCTGTTTAAATGCAAAGGCTGGAGCAGCGTGGACTCATTTTTCCTCATATGCTTGTGGAAACACTGAATCAGAATGCCAAGTGGCAGGCAAGGTAAGAACCGTGGATTTCTGTTAATGAAACTGTCCATTTAGGAATTCAGATTTACATGATTTGCGTATCTTATCCTTAGAATTTTTTCAGTGGGCCTGTACATTGCTATTTGGATGTATTTGGTTATTCCTAAAAACAAACAAACAAAAAAAACACCCAACCAAACCTCTATTAGTACCTGGCAGAATGGGTAGGACAGTAATTGTGCCTTGTAAGTGATAATTTAGACTATTATTAGAATATGGTCTTATTCCAAAAATGGAGCATGATTTGTTTAAAGAACATGCTGCTGTGGTCAGGGACTGCTTTCTTAATGCGACGTCAAGGAACAGAAGGTTCCTTGTTTCTGTTAAACATAATGCTCTCTGTGAATTGTGGTGGTTTTTGGTTTTGTTGGGTTTTTTTAATTAAAAAAAAAAGGAAAAAAGTGTTCATACCTCAGTGGAGGCCTGTTCATTTCCAAAAAATGAAACTGGAACTTCTATCTTTCTAAAAGAAATCCTCTTTTTGTACCAATGAATAGGGCACAGTTACTGTTAAAACCTTCATCCAAACATCGCTTGGATTTTCCCTGAGAGAGCAGGGAGCCTTGGCCGGACCACTGAAGCAGTGTATTGGAGTCAAAAGAAACCCTGTGGATCCTGGCGGGGAGGTGGGGGGAATGAGGCTAACCAGCTCTGCTCAGCTTTCTGGGGACTCTGACTTGTGGGATGTCGTACGGGTTTTTCAATTCCCAGGATAAATGTTCTGCTGGAGAAAATGCCAAATTAGTACCGACCTCCAGGGCGGGGCTGTCACTTCTAGAGTGTGGTGACATGAATGCTGGGCGCTGTTTTAGTAAGAATCAGTCTGTCTTCACCACCACCCCCCCACTGAGTGATCCCACTGTAATCAAAAAGATTTTTCTTGTAATTTCTTACAAAATCTTGACCTTTCTTGTGTCTCCTGCTTTTTATTTCCTCCTGTTACTCTTTATTGCTTCCCCACCCCTAGATACCTCAAAAATATTTGGATTTGGAACAATCAGAGCTAGAAATACGCACTTTTTGAACTTGGATCTTGGTTGTGGTTGGGTTTCTTTCTGGTCTTGTATTTTCTCATTTAACATTCTGATTTGTTAACCAGGCTAAAGAATTACTAAATGTTTGGTTAAAAAAATAGTAATATTTAAAAATTAATTACTTAAAAGTTTTGCTCCTTTTAACATCTACACAAAGGGCACTAAAGATCCCAAAGGTTTTACCTAAGCTGTATGGAAGAGAGCACTAAAGAGGAGCACAAGATGATCATGTTTACAGCTTCTTCAACTAAGTAATTGTGGTTTTGAGAAGAACTAGCCTTCCTGTCTTGCCCAGAGATTAGGTCCATCTAAAGGCAACAACTACTGTAGTAATCCAGAGTAGCATAGTCTATTTATATTCTAGTTTACAAAAAAAAAAGAGAGAATGTTCATTAAATTCAGCTGAATAACACAAGTCTTTTTCTGGTAGCTCAGCTTCCTTACTGCCAAAAAAAAGTACCAAAAAAGATGTTGTCCAGCATTTAGTTGTGAGAAGTTTTTTCACATGTATAATCATGGAACATTTTTAACTGCTAGATGTGTCTGGGGAGCCCACACGATGTAATTCCATGTCTGGATCAGTGAGGCTCACATCTTAAAAACTGAAACCTAAATAAAAAGGGTGTTTATGGAAACAGCAGTTCTGGAGACTGGAGGATGTGCTCTTTGGCTCAGGTACCTCCAGGCGGGTGAGGGAGCTCTGTGGGCTTCCCCAGCGGCAGCTGGAGGAGCAGGAGGAGCAGCTGGCAGGAATACACTCCTCATCTCCTGCCACTTTGTCTGCTCGGTGGCTCAGCTGATGGTACACACCCACTTCCCAAAAGAAAGGCTTTTCTTTTTTGTGCGTTTGGTTAAAAAGCATTGGCTCCTTATAATCCAGTCCTGGTTGGAATCAGACTAACAACCTTGGAGTGAAGGGCCTTTATAATCTCTTAATAAGTAGTTTAAACTTTAACCACCCCTTCTTTAGGTCTGGATTTAAACTCAGCAAGATCCATTTTAATACTAGGTAAAAGTAAGCATTTAAATTCTTGATGTCGGTCAAGCAATTTCATACAAATCCTTAAATCCAGGATTGACTGGTTAACTACTGTCTCTTGTAGTCATCTCTCAATGACTTGTGATTACTTCCTTAAAATCCTTTAATATGCTGCAGACACTGATGGGAAAACTGGAGAAGAATTCTTTCATATTAGGATTAAGAACATTTTAATAACTCTGTAGCTGTGAGTCTTAAGTTGGACGAGATAAGAATTTCTAAAACAGGTCTACCTGACAGACTGAAACCTGCAGCGACACAGCACAGGCCTTCGTCAGCTGATAGCACTGGCTTTGTCCAGATGTTCTGAAGAACATTAAGTGCAAAGGAATCACCACGCCTTAATTTGAAATGGCAAAACAACAGGTTATTCTTAAGAAAATGCCCTGTTATTTTATTTATAATGATCTATAAGCCCTATCACAAAAATCCCTTCATTTTACTGCTTGAACAGAAGCGGATGCCTGGCCGGACATTGTACATGTCTCCCAGGCCCCTGGTCTGATCTGTGTATCCTCTCGTACCTGCCAAGAGAAAAGCATCTGAAATGGCAGCCAGAGAAAGAGCGTTTCTTTCAGTTGTTCCATCACCTAGAGCCCAGGAAAAGTGCAAGCGTTTTGATTTCCTTACTCTAGGGGAAAAATAGTTACAGATGTGACAGCTTTTCAAGCTGTGGGCTTTTCTCCTGTCTGCAACTCACCTCACAACTGAATGTTACAGGCAGGGGAAGAAGATGAGTGTCCCTGCTTGAGGGACTTGAGGATTTCTTTCCAACCTGGTAACCTAGTCTCTTTAGCACCGCCACTTGTCTTCAAATAAACCAGTATCTAAATTATCCGTGCCTCCCTGGTGCAGTGTGATTTTTACACTGGGATTAACTGAGCTCCCTCCGTTCCACGCTGTTTTAGCAATTCTCAAGCTGAGGCTGGGAAAGGAATCCTGCAGTATTTCACCATGTACCTGTAAACATTGCTGAATAATATATGGAACCTAAAGAGCTTCTCAAGCTGTCTTAACATTTAAAAGAGTAATACTTACATTCTCCTTTTTTTCATTAAAATTGTAATAGAGGCAACCAGAAATTTTGCTCTTCAGATTGACAACAGAAACAAACTCACTCCTGCTTCCAAGCCTTGTCAAATGACAGAAGTGGAGCTTTTCTTCTCATTGTACCTGGGAGCTGGCTTAGTTCAGAACGCTTAAGACACTGAGGTCTCAGATGTTCTTTCATGTGAAAAGGATAGATGAGGTATCTTAAGGAGTCTTAAAGCAAAATCTAAGGATTCATGTCCTATCCTACCATGTATTTCCTGTCCATTGCCAAACATTGTTATTCAAGCTGTCTACATAGTTGTCTTAATCTTAGAAAAATCTTTATTGGAATCTACTAACATCTTACTGAATTCAACCTTTCTAATCTCTCCTACCAAGTCTGTTTGATCTGCTGTGGGTTCTACTAATTACCGCCTCTGACTTGGGCACCTTGCTCTCCCAGGGAAGGGAGCAAGGAGGACACCGTGAATCTCTGAAGTGCTTCCACTGCTGTTGACCATTAAAAAACTTGAGCCAGTAACAAAGTTCAGCCTGTGCATATTTTCAGTTTTCAAGCATGGCATTTGTCACCACGTCTTCTTTTGGTTTTGGGTTGGTTTCTTTTTTTATAACCTACATAAATGGAGGAGGAGGGCGCAGTTCTTTCTAGCCACTGAATCTGCATGTGCACCACAGTGGTGGTTAGGCATTGTTTGGGTCTTCTTCTGTAACAGCTCTGAAAATGCAGTTTTCTTCAGCTGGCTCTTTTATTCACTTTAGATGGTAAGCCTGAAGCAGCCAAAGAGGGTGGTCAGGTTTTTGTGTTGGTCTTCTTGGGTTTCTTGTGATACTGGGGTGTTTAAGTACCTGATGCTGCAAGGCAGATCGCAGCCTGGGCAAAACCGTGCTGTGTCTCATGGCAATGGCTTCCTTACCTCCCTGTTGTTGATTGCAGGAAGCTCTTGAAGCTCAGTCCACTTCATCTCCCGTAGAGATCTGCTTACAGGAGCTTATACCCAGTTTTGCATTCTGGAGATGGTTCTGAGAAGATTCTCCCAGGCTGTAAGCAGTTCAAGCCTGCTCATATGCCTCTCAACAACTTTACTCCAATGTCCTGTTCGCTAAATATTCCTTTGGTGTGCTTGCTGGTAGCTTCTCTTGCTGTAATCAGAGTAGCCCCACATCCCCCTGGAAAACTCACTGGTCATGTGAATCCCAAAGCAGCACATCCCTTCTGAAGGAACCCCTAACGTCTCCGATTCGCATGCTCAGTTTCTATGGTTGCCTTCCCCTTCCCAGGGGCATTTTCAAAGCCCTTAAAGATGTCATCCCCTGCTGTCTGTCTCACACAAAATCTTCCTTTGGTGTCGATACATATTTCCAAATCCTAATTTAACTTCAGAGACAGAGTGATTTAAAGCTGTTCTAGACTTCAGCTGTACTTCTTGTATGTCAAAAGATCCTTGTGTCCTGGTTTTGTTGCACTCGCAGGTGGAAACTCTTCAGGAAGCGTTAATAAAACTGTTCCTATCCATTGAAGAGACGTCAAATGATGAGAGGCTGCACTGCAGTATGTCAGGAGTCTGCCTGTGTGAACTTCAGCCTTGCTGAAGGCGCCTCGCACCTCCTCAGTAACCGATCTGTAGCCGCCCTGGCGGGAACACCGGTTGTTTAGGAACAGTGCTGCATTCAGCAGGACAGTGCTGGGATCGGTGTAGCAGCGCAGACTCCAAAAGCTGCTGATCAGTGGTGGTGAGGTCATGGCTTGCTGCCTGGTCACCCTGTTGCAGAAGGGCTACATCTATTGTCACACTAAGATCATGATTGGGGGCGGGGAAGTTATTTATTAGTAATTCTCCATCATGTCTAGTGCTGTCTGTTCCACTTTTTCCTGTGTGTCTTTGCTAAATCTGAAGCAGTATTTAGGGCAAGAGGATGTGTGTTTTACAGCCTACAAAATGGAGGGGGGAGCACTGAAATTCTCCAGCTGGTCATTGTTGCTTTCTTTTAGACCTGGTCATATGGTGCTAGAACCAGAAGCACAACTAAGCACCACAAATGCTTTTCTGTTCTACCCTGCACGTCCTGGAATTTGTGCAGTGTACAGTAAGAACATCACTCCAGCTGCCAAAGAATTAATGATTTTTGACAACCCCGCGGTGGCATGGCCTCCTTCTCCATCAGTAAGTTTGTCTGATGAGATATAGACACTCCCCTCTCCATATTTCTGTCCAATATATGCTGCAGGATAAACAAACCTGTTGTGTTGCTGGACCAAAGCTGAGGATGACTAGGTCCTGGCTCACAGTATACAGCTTGGAGAAGGAAGGCTTGACAGAACCCAAGTTCATCAATATTTATACACTTATTTTGTGTAAATATTTAAGAAACCTTGCATAGAAATGCAGCGATTTCTTGGGTTGTTTTGCTTTCTGAACACAGAAAGTGAGTTCGTTCAAAGCAGGAGCTTATTGAGCACCTTTCAGTACGTGTACTTGTAGCTGCCATAGTGGTTTGAGTTTGAATGCGTCCCAGAACCGACTCAGACCACCACAGCAGACTCGCAGCTCTCCTGTTAGCGCTCTGCTCCTCTCGGCCTAACGGGCTGAGCAACCAGAACGCAAGGACTCGCCAAAGAACGGCTGTGTTTATTCCGTTACTCAACAGCTATTAAGCAGATTAGGTCATGACAGCCAGTAAGACCACACAAAATTGTTTGAGAATAAATTACCTTATCTGAATTGAACGCCAAGTTAATATCCTTTGAGTATTCGCTTCCCAACGTCTTCACTGCAGTAGAGCAGTTTGTCGTTGCAGTACAATAGTTGTAGTTACTGTTCTGGAAAGAATGGTCTGTTTTACTCATTCAGCAGCAGGAACCTGCCATCTGGCACACCAAGTATTTCTGTAAAAACCCTGCTGTCCCACAACATGCTTTTCATAGCTCTTTTTGAATGAATGTAGGACATCCTAAAGCCAAAACAGTCTTAAAATAACCTCCCTTTTCAAGACGGAAAGTTACAAGTACTTAGTAAGTAACATAGTCTTTGATATTGGTTGCCAACGTTTTCTTTAAACAATTCCTTGCATGGTAGGCTGGAAATTGTGTCTTAATGCGGTCTAGTTTTTCACAATTTGATATCCTCTTCTCCAGAGTAGCTGTTGCATAGACGTTCACAGCTGCAACATTCAGTTACTGTTAGAGGTATATGAGAAAACTCACTGACTTTTCTAACAGGATTGCAAACACCCAAGTGGCCCATAAATGGTAATGAGTTCAGCTGGGAGGTTTTGACTCTTAAGAAGAAACTAAATCACAGCACCCCAACCAGAAATCAGAATCTCACCTTATACAAGGTATATGTATGTATTTTTATGCATGTCATGCACAGTATTTGTCTGCCTTTCCTATGTTTCTTCCTTTTGCAATGGTTTCCCATTCCATTCATTTCCATATTCCCAGTCAGGACCCCAAAAAAACACAGGTTAAATTAAAAAAAACAGATTCAGTTGAAATGAGAATTGTTATTTTCCCAATATAAAACATCTCAACATGTTACAACAGGCCTTTGTCTTTGCAGGATTTCACTTCTGATAGGACACAAGCTACCCAGGTACAGACCGTACTTACAGCTTCCCAGGTTAAGTGCTTTGCTTATAATTTCAAATGTAGAATGTAATCAGTCAGTCATGTAATAAACACACCTCAAGCTCTAGGAGGTACAGATGTTCAACAACTTACGTTACGTACTCTGAACATAGGCGCAGTTGTTCTCTGGTTCAGTCAAGCATCTGTGCTAGTCCTTTTCGTACCACCGTCCGTACAGAGCAGCTGTCAGTAGGCCAGAAGATGTTCTATTTTTGCTTATGAAATAGTGGTTGTTTTTCCAGCCCATGTGATCAGCAAAGTCCAAGGTAATGCCAGATGTCAGCAGTAAAGGGAAGATGTAAGGGGTGCTCATATTGCCCCATAGCTGGAAGTCTATCAGAGCAGTGGCATCTGTAACCTCCTGTCCACAAGTGCTGAAGCTGAGACCACCGCACTTCACTAACGCGCAGGCCTGGACGTAGTATGTGCCGTGCACTGTATGGAGCCCATCAAAAACCCCCAAAGCATATAATTCATCGGTTAAAACAGCTCTCTGGTAATTTAAGTAACAACAAAGGGTATTGGCACAAACCTGGAGCTCTCCTTTTTCCCCCCATACAGGAACGAAAGTAAAGTTGTCGTACATCATTTCTGCATAAAATAGGGGAGGTAACTGTTCATTTCCTTTTTCTGATGCACTGCCAGGGGTCTCTTCTCCCTCCTTAAAGCAAACTTGATCATCCATGCTGGTAAAAGTCTTGCACGAGTGATGTAAGTTCTCTCTGAATCTTTCGTTACTCTCCAAATCTGTTTTGTAATTGCTGGTAATCACAGGAATTTCTGCTACTATGAGCTTGCCACCGTAACTTTCCATGTTGTGGTAGATGAATGATTTGACTGGAGTGTATATGCCACTCCCTGTCATGCCCAAGGTAGGGTGGTGGATATTAGCTGCTAAAATATTGACATTGAAAGCCGTTGCAAAAGCTTGTTGGAACTCTACAGCAGACAGGAGCGGGAGCTGGTTCATCCAGGCAGTTGGATATACAACTTGTTTCAAATTGTATTGTCTGATGAGGTTCACTGCAGGCTCGAAAAAGAGTATATCAAAGCAAGTGAACATACCAAACTTGCCAGCGAAAGGGGTATCAAAGGTTTTATAGTCAGGCTCTGGAGGGGTATCAAAAGCATATTCAAAATACAGATTGTGTTTGCGATACGTGGCCACCAGCATGCCGTCATCATTGAATGCCACATTGGTATTGAACTGGTATCTTCCATCAGATGGACAGTGAGGATCAGGCTGCTCACAGGGTTGCTTAGTTCCCAAGTTTGCCACAAGGAATATCTTGTTTTTCAGTGCCATGCAGCTCAGACGCTGAAGAACCTGGAGAAGAGTACGCAGAACTGTAAGAACTTCAAAATATGGAGGAATAATGTTTACTTAAGCAGGTATAACTTATTCAATACTTTTCAAGTTATTACTTCAACTGGAAATCGAACACGTATCTGTAAAATGTAAAAGTGCCGCTGATTTTGTGACAAAAGCTACTGGAACCGGTAGCTTTCTACACTGAAAAGTATTTCAGGTTTTAATTTCAAAATAGCACTGAAAAAGCGATCTGGGTTTTATTGGCCAATAAGTAAATAAATAAATATTTCTCTTTCAAAGGTGTTAATTTTCAGAACCTTCTGACTGCTGGAAGAGCACCAAGGGCTTTAAAACACCATACGTCAACTGAAAGTTTGACAAAGCAGCGTAACTGATCCGTGCGTGCTTAGAACAGCACATGTCTAATGATGAACATTTGCACTGCTAATGGCTTCTGCCTGCAACTAGATGGTTTTACCCTAAATTTTTTTAAAAGTCATTACTAGCTACAATTTAGAAGCAGAAATGTAAAAGCACAGATTTTGCATAGTTATAGAAAAGAAATACAAGAAGTTACAGGCGACATATTACTAGGATGCTTCCTCTGTGCTGTCGAGAGCTGTACCAAAGACTGCCAGTACTGCCACCTCCAAATGGCACCTGAACAACAAACTAAGTTCTTGCTCACCGTGATCGTTGGTAGTACAGATTCACAGGCCAAAGCAGGTCAGCATTTACAACTGTGATTTGTGTTTGCGCACTAATTCTGCTCGGCAGGCACGTGTGATTACTTTCATTATATTGACTAGCGTAGCGTTAGTAAGAGTTAATAGTTTATATTACTAAGCGTGGTTATTTTCACTTTGGGTTCAGAACAGCTGATGAAAATTACTATATTTGTAACCTGCAGGTCACATCTGTAATCACACGTGGGCTGTGTTAAGTTGTGACTTATGTTACATCATTTTACATGCTATCAGGATGTTCTGGGAAAAAAAGCCAAAGTGAAGATCCTGCTGTAACAGTTTATAAAAAACAATTTTGTTCAAAATTAAATCACAATGTATCTTATTAGAGAGTGATGACCACTTCATAGGTTGGGGAGAAGGAGATGACAAATCCAGATGGCTCATAAACAAGCCAATCTTCTTGCATGTATGTATCTAAATCCCTCCTCTGCTAAGAATTAAACCAGCATAAACTGAGAGTCTTCAAAACAATCTGGTAATACAAGTTGTTAAACTTCTTGCTTAGCTTCCCTAAGCAAAACTACTAGAGCTAGTTTCCCCCTTGGAGCACAACTCCAGCATTCAGTTATTCCAGCTCTCTGCAGAAAGCACTCCTACGTTTACCTCTGTGTCATTGAACAAATAGGGCTCTCTGCACGGATTCCACTTCACAGACTCTGAATGCAGAACGAAATCCAAGTAAGGATAAATAGAGTTTCTGGTGAAGTTGAAGCCATGGATTCCATCTTCAGGAAAAACAATGATCTGTGCCCCCTGGATGTAAAACAAATACATGTTTTGTAGGCAAAGCAAAACCAACCTAAATCACTCATGCAACCTTTAAAGGGAATCTCATGGGTAAAAAGAGCTAAAGAAAGTTCAGGACAACCCAAGTATGTTTTGACAAGAATGTAGCCTGAAATGCTCTTTTCTTTTGACTTCATAGTTACACCTACAGTGTGCATTTTAAAAGCTTAAAATGACACATGCCTTTAGCTTGAAAAATAACCTATTTGACGCTATTTTAAGGGCATGCAAAGAAGAGCAGACTTCATCAAAATTATTACCAAAAATTTATCATCTTTTTTTTCAGGAGTATGCTATTTGCAGATGAACTTTGTCAAAGGTGCTGTACCTGCGTCCAAAGCGCAGCATCCCTTAGTGCAGGCTATAGACCTTGATTAGACATATAGGGTTGGATAGGGTACGGGGAGCATTCTTTTCAGAAACAGCTTGACTGTGGGAGCAGTGTGGATTCTGGCTGAGATGTAGCGATGCCAGAGCAAGGTTGGCTCCACCTGACATTCAGGGAGAACGGTTCTTAAACATGGAGTGGATTCGTTTTAAATTAGATACAGCATCAGACACTCAGATTCCTGTGATTGTTCCAAAGTCAGTTGAAATGTGTCATCTGTGCTATGGCTTTGGGATCGTTTGTGTCCTGCATGCAGTAGTGCACAAAAATAGCTATTGTGCTTCCAGACTGTAATGCCCAGCCATCATTCTCACAAAAAAAAGCAACAAACCAAAAACGAAGAACCACTTTTCCACATTATATAAAAATCGTAATTTTTCTGTTCCAAAACAACAGATACGTGAAACTTGCAAGTCAGTTCTTCTCTGCATAGGGACAATAATAGCAGCTTCCTCTGGCTAGAACCAGCTTAGGGTTTTCTTGGGGAGGGGACGAAAGGAGGCTGTGCATAAGAACTGCCAGAAATACTAATCTCTCTCCTCTAAATATATTTAGACTGAGAACCATTCCATGGAATGGTAGGAGAAAGGAATGGAAAACTTTACTTCCACAAAGTTGTTAATGGTGAAACATTAATATCCAAAGCATTTAACTTCCTTAGTTTTTAGAAACATTCTACAATTTCCACTGCGAGCACTGGAATAAAATGAAACCCAAAGACAGCTGCTTGTAAGACAATCTTTCAATAAAAACATTCCATTTAAGCAAACATCAGCTAGGTATTCAGACCAAAATAGAAAATTAATTTCCATATACTAAATAACTATAGGCGTGTTTTTCCAAGCTCGGAGTAACTCAAGTCAGGCAAGCTGCTAATTGGCCTGATTTTGTTCAGAGCTGCTGGCAGATCAGAACGTCTGAAAAACCAGACCATAGTTACGTATGTAAATATGGCTTTAGTTGCCTGGGAACACAAATGTGAAAGATTATCCTCAAATAGCACTTAATCTATATATACATAGGGCACTGAAATAGCATTTAATCTATATATACAGAGGGCATATGCGACTGCCGCTAAGCTGCAGCATACCTGTCTGGCAGCAGCCACTACTTGCTGTTCATAGATGTCTAGGTTTCTGCCCATGAATTCCAGCGCAGACTGTCGATCAACCAGGGCTGCTGGGTTAGGACTCAGTATGGACTCGTGTTCATACACAGCAGCAACATAATGACCCTCCCTCTCAACTCTTCCTGAGACAACTTGATAGCAAAGAAAGCAGATCAACAGCTTCCAGCACACATCCACCATGGTGTATGTCATAAATCTACAGGGAAAAAAAATGGGGGGGGACACACACACCTTAAGCAACAAATCATGCCAGGAATTTAAATTTACAAGTAAATCTGGACCGTAATTGAGACTCCCAGCAGTGTTTGAACAGAGCGTACTGGTTTTAAATTCCTGAATGACCATGTGCATATAGTTTCTAAATCTTAAATATATCTACGTTGGTGCTTTAAATAACTGTGTCCTGTTTAAAAGCATTTTTCGCTTCATATAGAGTTCTACTGATCTCCTTGATTGGTCTCCTTTTACAGTTAACTTTAGCATTCATTTATAGATTATTGCACCATATATACAAACATCTTTGGGAATAGTTAAAGGCAGCTCACAAATTTGCAGTTTCTCCCCCATTTGGCGATGGGGGATGTATTTAAAATTAGCATTTCCTAAAATTACTTGGGCACTGTATTTAGTAGTCAAGTAGAAATACAACTTACTTTATCTATACAGAAACAGAAAATTTCCAAAAGAATTACACTAGATACTACTTCTGTATTTATCTTTCTTTATGTCACGAAAATACCTCTCCTGATGGACTATGGATTCGCTTTATTCCAACTCTATTCCAACAGAGTCTCATACAGTGCAGCTTTCTTCAACATTTATAAAAATGTTGAGCACAATTCAGATCTGCATTCCTCCCATACAATGCAGATGGGCAAGATTAAAAATGCTTTCATACTAATAACAATAAAGCAAAAATCCATACAAAATACAGAAAATCTGTATTACTGAGCTTTTCTGAAATAAAATGAAGAATTAGCGAGTCTGGAAGGCCGGGCATTCTCTCCAACATGGGCTCCTCACACAGCCTTTTGACCTCCCCAGCTGGGAGACTGCTTACACAGAACAAGGACTGAGTGACACAGTCGCAGGCTGTGCAATGCTTAAGAAACACCACGTTATTCAGAATTATTCCCACAACATGCAAATTCTGTATCTGTTACCACAGCATTACTAGTATCAATAAGGAATTAAATCTTGAGTATCAGCAAAGTTGAAGGAGCACGGCGGAGAGATGCGCTTCATGCTATATATTGATAGGCCAGTCTTCAAGTTCAGTTACTGACTTGTTCATTGTATTTACTCTTTTGTAACTTATCTTTAAAAAGCGTTCCTAAACACTCTTGGCGCCTTTCAATCTTTGGGATCCACAGCTCCCTGAATTTTTCCAAAGCAAATACAGACTGAAAGACACATGCATGAACAGCCTTCTCTGGTTGCCATTAGGAGTTCAGCGGTAAAAAAAAAAAAGATAAATTTTAAACTAACACCATTTTTTGTTTTATTCATATTAAAGGTAATTTTGTACCTAAAAACAAAACTCTATGGCAAATTAACTTAAGATACCTCTTTTTGTAAATTCCAGAATGAAAAGCAGCTAATAAGCAATCCTTAAAACTGCCTTTTTAATTTATTTTGCCAATGAACAAATGAAGTGTGAGAACAGCTATTCAAAATGCAGTTAGTAAGTACTATCTCAGTTTAAGCCACCTGTTGGCTTCCATGAGCTCTACATGCTATTTGCTGGTTTGACAGCAACACAATCCCATGTAGGACAGGAAAATCATCACCTTAGTGTCCCTGTTAGGCAGAGGACTTGTT
>JAVSBS010019578.1:0-13909 GCA_033124195.1 Coracias cyanogaster | reverse complement strand
GAAAGGGGCATCCACAACTTCCCTGGGCAACTTGTTCTAGTATCTTACCAGCCTCATAGTGAAAATTTTTTTCCTAATATCTAATCTAAATCTACCCTCTTTCACTTTAAAGCCATTATGCCTTGTGAAAAGTGGCTTGAAAAGGAGGAAAAGATCCATTCAATATTTGGTGGGACATTGGCACTGAAAAATCAGATGCTACACACTTATTGTGCTTCTCATAATAATCAGGCAGAACCTCAGCACTTATCTCTGTCCTTAGAAGTTGCCACTTCCAGGCCAGTGTGCCTGAGGGAAATGATAATTTTCTCATGTTTGATACAAGAGAAAAACTATGTGGAGACCTGACACATAAAACTGTTCCTTGAGCAGAAATAAGTAACATGCCCACTTGGAAAATCAAACCTCTGGCTCTTATGACAGTGAGCGAGCAATCCCAAAGTCCATCCCTTAATGAGGTGATCATTTTGAGCATCACAGGAAGCCAAACATTCCTCAAAAAAAGGTCATTAAAGTCCTAGTGCTCTAATGCAAAGACTTCCTGAAGACTGTGCCCTAATGCAGGAGAAGAAAGCAGGTTGTGAATGTACAGCATAAAAAGCCTCAGTCCAAAATGACAGAGTGGACATCATTAAGCTCCTGAAAAGACCCCAGTGTTTTCTCTGGGCAACTGCCTGCTCTTGAAGAGACATGAAGCATGGCTGGCTGGGTTGCATGAGCTACAGACTGAATGTCCCTCCATACTTCCCAACAAACTAACCTCCACACAGTCCAAAATGAAGCGCTGACAGAGGGAATGGCTTTTTAATCTCCACTATATTAGTCTTTTCTTTTTTTTTAATTAGGCCATCTGTAAAGTAAGAGCAGAGAAGCCCCTGTTTTGTGGGGAGGAACTGCCTCTTCAGCTAGCAGCACGCTGGTGGCTCAGATGCCATCCAGAGTACTTAGAGTATGCACTTAGCTTTCACACACTTGCTGCATTTGTGATATATTCTCCAGTAGAGCTAGGAGGTAGGAAAGAGTTCCTTGAAAACCATCCAGTAATGTTTTTTCTAATAATATAGCCAGAGAAACTTCATGAAATGTATTTACTTATGGTAAAGCTGAAATTCAGACTATAATCTAATATTCAGAAAATTTACCATTTAAAAGACATAGACTTTGCAGTCTTTTCACTGCATCTTGGTATTTGGGTGATCTGAGGCAGCTCTGCTCCAGCAGAAACTACAAGCAATAAACAGACATTCTCCCAGTCATTCGTCAGATTTTTAGCACGTGTTAAACAAAAGAACTGAGAAAAGAAGCCAGAATCTGCTGGTTCTCTGTGACCGTTGGAATGCTTAGGCTTTTCTGATGGTTTCAAACCTGCTTTTTTAAAGAGGAATAAGAAGCTGTACAGATATACTTGCTCCAGCTTGGTAAAGTCTGTTGCAAATCAGAGGGTTCAAAGCTAAATTAGAGTGTCTACACAAGTTTAGTGGTGATCTAAGTGAATTAGTTTAATGAAAAGGTACAGGATTGCATAAAGATGAGGTTTCACCTTTCTCGCTCCCTGACAGCTGTGCTTAATTCTGCTTTATGTGAAGAAGGCAAAGGAGGAGAAGGGGAGAAATGTCTTTGAGATAATCTAATTGGAAAGAAGGAAAACAAATGCATGCACTGCCTACTACAGCTGCTCTCCACCCTAGGAGTAACAGTTTGAAGTGAGCTTACATGTAAACAATAAACAAGTTACTCCTGGAGCATCTGCTTTGAGCTAGGACTGTGTGCAAAGTATTGGGTTTGGAAGTGCTGTCAAAGTATCTACTTTTTAAAAATCAGACTTTGCATCTCAGGTTCATTAAGATAGCCTTGAGCAAGAATCTTTTATTCAACCTTTCTTTTAAGGTATGAATTGTGAATTTGATAAGTAAAAATAACTTGAGTGAGGGATGTCTAAAAATGGAGGAATTAACCACAGTAATATTTATGCACACTAGCAATGGATTTCAAGACACATCTTTAACTCCTTTCCTTCTGCTGTAATCTCTCCTTCCTGCTTGCATACTCTGTTTGAAAGCTTAAAATTAATGCTTCAAAATGGGAAAAGGATAAAATGTGATCTCCAGTGCTGGTGTACATCTCTGGAGGATCTTTTGGCAATTTGTCATGCCAATTTTTCTGCATAGAGAAGACAAATCTACCATCCTGTACAGAGTTTGAGAGATGTGTTTGAGGGGATTTTATTTTCTTCCCCCTTTCCAAGTCAGCTTGAAATCGATCACTTGGACAAGATGCAAATTATTAATCTTGGGTCAGGCTTGTCACAAATACTAACCTTGTAATGTATGTGTGTGGTAATAGCAAATCATACTGTTCCTGGGAGCAACTGGTAATGATATTATTAGCCATGGTTTTCCATGGATAGTTATGAGCAAGTACTGTCTGTATACAATTCAACAGAAACCCCAGGGTGGGGGGGGAGTGTATAAACCTTAAAGCAACAAAAGCAGAATAAATACCTCAGTGAATTTCTTGAAGCATTAGTAATGTGACAGCATCTACTCATTCACAACAAAGCCAGGGCAAGCTCAATGTTTTCTGCTGCTGCACTAAATAAAAAGTTGATGCTAAGTCTCAATACTTAAGAACAAATGACAACCCTTTAGAAAGTGCTGTAGTTCTAAAATGTAAAAAAAAAAAAAATATTTTCAAAGCACATTGCATAGTGTTCTCTTTTAAGGGAACATGATCCCTTGTGCCTTTAATAAAAGGCTGGGTAACAATTCCTCTTTAATTCCCTGTGATTTCACCCTAGAAATGACTGCTCTACTTCATTCATCTGCCATTACTTCTAACCACAAACATATTAAGTTATAAAAAAGAGACAAATCAAGTTGACAAATCATTTTAAAACATTTCTGGAAGGTGAGAAAAAATAAACAGAGGGAGAAATGTTCAGCTTTGAAGCATCTACCTCAACTTTTTATATCTTAATTTTAAAGGCTATACACCAATACTAATTTTCACAAAATATCACTCACTCTATAAGTGACCTTACTGTAAACAACCAAGCTACCAATATAAGAAAAACTGTTCAAAATGGCAGAAACAAGATCCCATTCTAGAACTGTCTTCAATTTCTCTTTCAGACAGTCAGGTACTTTCAGATAACTAACACTTTGATATTTGTCTTCTGTGTTGTTTGCCTTCTTAATTAAAGAGCAGAATACATTGGCATTCTAGAGTAAAAGAAACGCTTCTTAAATGAATCATCCTATTTAATACAATGTCCCCTTGCAAACACTGTTTTGCTTGATAAGTGCATGCACAAATAAAAGAATGGAAAAGGATAATTGTTTGGTTGAGATGTAAGGGCACACAAAGTGGTTAATGCTAAATAACCTGGTCAGCAGCCCAACTAATCTACTGTGGTTTGTTTTCACAGCTTTGCTCTGAACATCAGTGCTGATGGCCTGACACTCCCTGCAGAGCCTGAGAGCAAATGGTAAGTCAAGATACCAGCTGCACAATGCTTCACCTGTGATGCCAGAGATTTGGAGAAGCAAGAATAACAGTTTATAAAAACACTCATAAACTTTACTTGATTGTTCTTTCTTTCTTTTTTTTTCCACCCTGCAAACTTCCTGTCAAAGCTGCCAAATACATTGCAAGGTCATTTAATGAAGTGAAACACTTTTTGTTTTTTTCTTTTTCTTTCTAATTTTAAATCAACCCCAATTTCTTTTTTTTAAACTTTGATTTCAAATCTGGAATGGAAATGTGACAGATGAAAGGAATTCATTTACTCTCAAGGGGACTACACACCGCAGAAGATCCCTAAAAGGTCTGTGTTACCTATTCCAAAATCTACTGATGCAAAACTTCCACTCCAGCCAGGATCTGTCTTATAAAGGCAGTAGGATCAAGGAGGGTCAGTGTGATTGCAAATCAGCATTGACTTCAGCAAGACTGAGCTCATTTTCTGAGCCACACGATGCACGGATAAACTCTGCAGAACCCTACCACAGAGCTGATCCTGCCTTTGTCCTTGTTTTGCTGCTTGGTGAGGTAAAAGCAGCCAAATTGCCTGAGATTTCACAATCTGTTCAAAGCAAAAGATTATCTGATAAGAGCTTCCTACCTAATTATGCTCTGAGGTCGGACCCTGTTTGGTGCTGAGTGTTTCCTGCTAAGATCCCTCATCTTCCAATGAAATACTCAAATAGGATCCCATGCTACTGCTGGGATCTGATGGAAGTTTTACTACTGTGAGAAACTTGTCCTCAACATATGTATGGCTGGCTTAGATAATTTCCTACTCAGCATGTGAACTGTTACTAGTTATACTGACAGATCTAACTGTGCTCATTCAGCACCTATAATATCCTAAGAACAGCTGTAAAGGGTCAGGCAAAAAAATCCACCTATTGCAGTACTGTATTTGACTGTGGCAAACACCAAGTGCCTAGAGAACAGGACTAGAATATACTTATAGTTCCCTTATTTACTTTCTTGTCATGCATAAACTTGCAACAGAAAACCTTCCTGAGCCACAGTGAGTAACTTTGTGTTGAATACTATCAGTACTTTTCCCCTGTATCTCATCACTTTTCTGAATCCAGATGAGCTTTCAGTATTCACAACAACTTAAGTTTCAGAGTTCCACAGCTTGTCTACCATGGTGACAATCTCTCTTTTTGTTCGTTCTCAGTGTAGCCCCTATCAGTTTCATTTGATTTCCTCTAGTTCTCGCATTAGGAGAAACAGCAAATAGTTGTTTTCCAACACAATTCTTCTGGGCCATTCATCTTTTTCAGAAATCATTCATATCCCTCTTAATTTATTATTCAATCTGAAGAGTCCTAGTCTATTTAGTTACCTCTTGTACTGAAGCTGTTCCACACCTTTAATAATTGCTGTCATCCTTCCTTATACCGTTCTCAGCTTCACTGTATTGTTTTTGACTTGCCAGTCGATTGCCCATTCACTCAGTTCAGTGAGGTCCTTCTGCAAGGACCTTTATAGGAAGCTTCTTTTTCTTATTTTGTTTAATAACTTATGACTCCTATCAAACTCTAGTTTCCCGTTAGTTGCTTTTTATCTGGTTAATTTATGGCTGTGTTGAAAGATACATGATCTAGGAGAGATGCCTAAGGGTCTTCACTTTATATACCCTCCTAGGGAGAAAACTGACATTAATTCCCCACTCTTTGCTTCTCACTTTTTAAAGTGGAGCTTACGTATTCACCTCATGGATCCAAATTACATCTGATGTCCTTTTGGGTGCCAAAAAGGTGTTCACTACAATGCTCAGCTGTGTAGTATCTAACACCAGTTTTGGATCTAATCTGAATTGCAACTGTAAATTCTAGGAGACATCTGATCATGTAAGTAATAACCATTTGTAAAGTGCTTTTATTGCCATAGCTTTAAATCTCTAACACATACAGTGAAAAAAGTCATTTTGATGGTTAAACACAAGTCAACATGCTGTAACAGTGGTCTATTCATGACTCTGCCACAGAGCTGTGATGTGTAGAAAATGTTTTTGATAACTCTCCTGGCTTCAGGTCCCAATCATCTGCTTAGTATTTGTCATCCCTTTTAAATTTAAGGTCTCCAGAGCACAAGCTATATTATATTGTGGCTGTCTGTGACAACCCACACAGTGATTCTTGAGCTGTTGGTAATTTTTGGATGAAGCTTCAAGGTACTATTGCAGTAACAAACATAGATAATAATCTGTATCAGAAAGGTAGGACTGTGAATGCCTTAGCATTGTTCATTGCTCTCCTTCATGATGCTTTCTATCACCAAGATGGAGCTTGATTTATCTCACAGATGTAGGCCTAGATAAAGTTGGGACAATGTTCACTTACTAGTTCAGTTAGAAAGCAGTCCTATCACAGCAGTTAGGCAAGCCTGCCAATTTAAGTACAGATTGATATTCACTTTCCTAGGAAATATATAAGGATGGCATATTTTAGTTCCCTGTTTTTTTCCCTTGGGGCATTATTTAACTCAGGAGGTAAGTTAGAATAACTAGTCAGGAGAACACGGACACTGCTGCAGTTACTTAACTGTTTGCATGTGCAATGGATATGTTTCTTCTTTAGTTGTCTCCTTGTGCCACTCTCATCCCACCAGAACTCTTAGTTCAGGGATCTGTATGTAAAATTGAGATCTGAATAAAATAAAGAGAAGACTCAAATTTATTTAGGTATTTATTTCATCAACATTTGCATCCATTTATTTATTTAATAGTAGTATAGTAAGACCTTAACTGAAGTAAGCATCTAACTATTAGGAGACCCAAGCCTGTTGTCATCAACTAGACTTTCCCGAAGACTCATGCAATGTGCTTGGTAAGTGTCATCTGACTCTTGAAATGTGGTGCCCAATCATTTGACAGGAATGAGATTCTCCTTCATTAGCTGGGACTCAGTGGTTGCAATTTGAAAAGCTGTGAATGGAAAAGAAAAGTAAAAACGAACCAGAGATGTTGAAGTTACATTTTCAAAGTTAGCTCTTTTGTGTTAAAAGAGATAGGATACCTTTTGATAGTATGATCCCATCTCCTTTGATCAGATTCAGACTCAGATTTTTAAATATATTAAATGTATAACACACTCATTTTTAACATTCATATTTTTAATTCAAGAAAAAGTTTTAATTCTACCAAGCTGAGAATAATATTGCTTTCAAGGAATTGTAATTTTTAGGTTGGTAGAAAGTGAACATTCACATTATTTTATTGTGAGAATTTCTATATGATCTACTGAATTTCCTAATACACTTGAAGTGGAATATCTGGTTCTCAGATATGTTTTATGACAGTTTAACAAGAAAGCGGATGAAGCCATTTCTTGCTGCAGTATTTCAGGAATAAGTTCACTCATGCAATGCCTAGAGCAGGGTTCAAAAAAGGATAATCTGTGTAAAAGGAGATCAGACATCCAGTGCTCATCCTGAAACTATTCCCTTTGTATTGAAGGCATGTAACTGCTGATTTAATGAGCTCTGTGTAGAGGTGTTAGTTTGAACGAAGTGTTACTGTGCAGAGGCTGCAAATAGTGTGTCATTAGCTGCACTTTGATGAGAGAAGCTGCTTGAAAAGTGAATTTAAAAGTTTATTCTAATGTGAGAGATTCAACATATGTGATCGAAAGATGCAAGTTTGATGCTACATACTGAAAGTGAGACTTCAGTTGTAAGAATATTCAATATGTCAGGAATTGTAGTGGGTTCTATCTTCATATTGTATGGAAACAATTATGAAATTCAAGTATTTATAAATGATATAAACAAAACTTCAATCTTCAGTATAATTTTTAGAAAAAAAGAATTATCTTAATACTAAAGTGTTTCTACCCTGCTGTTTGGAGAGAATGGGGTAAGAAGTTCCTACAGTGTCAGATGATTCCTGCTTTGTTGAACAGTATTGAAATCAGCTTGGTTTTCCATTGATGTTTTGTTTTCTAATTCCACTTAAAAAAGTAAGTGCTGACAATGCAGATGTTAAGCTTATAGGTAGAAGGGCTGAATTTACTGAATTGCAAAAAACCCCGTGGCTTCATACAGAGAATAGTTTGTCTTGGTTTCCTTTATTATTTTCGGTATTATTTTCAGTTATTTTGACTAGAAAATAAAGTTATGGATTGGAGATATTTGGGTCCCAGGAGTGCAATTCTGGCAGCCAGTAACTGATCTTAAATGACGCAGCATGAAGCCTATATGGCTCATCAGTGGTACTGTCATTATTCAGTTTAGATGCTGCTTAAATCTAGTTTGCCATTTCCATCATATTTTACAGAAGAAATTAGGAAACACAGATCCTCTCAATTTCAAACTCTTCAAGCTTAATGTAGCTTTTCAGAACAATAAACCTATTTATTCAGACAAGTTGTGGGGAGCATGGAGAAAGATTGGTAAAACTGAACCTTAGATGGGTTTTGTTTCCCTGAGAGAGAAAGTGTGTTAGTGACAACAGACTTAGAGCTGATATGGGATTTCTCAGCAGAATATTAGTTTAACAGAAATCTACTATCTGTTTTGAAAGCAAAAATAAAAATTCTGAGCACAAAAGCAATACGTTTTAATATTAAAGAAATTTAATACAACACTTGACTTAAGGAAATACACACACACAGAGGCCATTTTTTATATTCAGGCTTTCTATCTCAAGTATAAGTAAGAACTATTATCAGCTATCTGAATCTTTAAAAGGGATAGGTATAGGGAGAAGTTCCCCTTCCAGCCCTAAAAGTTAATGCAGTGTAAGAACAATTTCCAGCTGCCAAAGGAAAAAATCACTGGTTTCATACTTAAAAGTTACAACATTAAATTGTACTTACTCAGTACAGTAGCCTAAGATCAGTCCCTAAGAGTCAACCATTGTGTAGACTGTCGCAGTAAAGTAATTTTTCAATCTTTCAATTAAGTGCACTGTATAATTTTATCGCTTCAGTCTGCACACACAGTTCATGCAGAACTATGTTAAACAATTACAGGAGCAGCCTGGAATGAGGAAGAGACTGCAGGGAGGATCCAGTCTGACAATGAAGCTGACATAGCAAAGGTAAAAAATGCTTAACGGCTGACAGACATCCATGATTTTTAATTATCCTTTCCCACGTGCTGATTGTTGCAAACCATCTCACCCCCACAGCTCTCCCTTTCTCTACTCTCATCTTCATCTCCTGTCTGCTCCTCCTCTCTTCTCCATCCTGAAATGCCCTCCCCTCTCTTTCCTTGCCTTTTCTTTGTCCTGTTTAACTGATATCCACCTACCCAAACAACTATCAAACAAAAATAAAAATGTTTGGAACTTGCAGGGTGTTTCCTGACAGGCTACTGCTCATTCCTCCCCTGTGACTCAACCCTTCTCATTCCCACTCCACTCCTGTGTGGTGAGCCTTTTATTTGCATCATACACCCTACACTTCTTTTGTATTTTCAGGTGGTAAGCTCCTCAAGGTAAAGACCATCTGCTCCTTCACTGTGCAATCAGATCTTTCCATGCACTACTGTGTATTCAATACCAATATAAATTGCATGCATTTTTAAAATTAATGAGAATAATTAGCCATAGTAGTGCATAATGAACTTTATGATATTTTTAGCAAACCTTATTAGATACAGGTACATACCCATAGTGAACAACAGAGGATCACAAAGTTCTCACATCACTCATGTACAGTACCTCTGGAAATGAACATATCAAAGCTGTAGCAGATATTTCCTAACTTCACTCACTTCTGGAAATTCTAGTATTCAAAACAGTCATAAATCTGGAAATATGTCAGAAGATATAAAGAATAGATTTTAAAACTGTGTTCTGTTTGTGGGTGGCCATGGATAAGATTTACAAAAATAACAAGTAATAGACTAGCCTATCTCAGATTTTTTTTCATCAGTTCAACCTGTCTCTGGCATATTCAAGATGTCAGAAAGTGAGAAATAAAAAAAAGAGAGTAAGACAACAAACTTTATAAAATATTTGGGGGAGAACCACAGTGACAGTGTGCATTTATGGGCAGGGTGGCAGGTACTCTGGAAGTATTGGCATACATTCCAGGTTTAATCAGCTACAGCTCATTAAGAATTAGGCACAATGAATACACTGCCAAGTATAATGACATCTTCTTCCTAACTGACACAGAGCAGAAGACTCTTTCAAGAACACATTATTGTTCTCTAAAGCAGTCTCCTTTATGATAGTCACTACCTAAATATTTCACACAAGAGATTTATTCTATTATGAGGCTCCAAAACTTCTATAAAATTAATTTTGTTTTACCCTAGGTTTTTTTAATTCATTCTGATTAATTAAATATATGCTTGGATCGCAATAACTTCATGCTGTTTAATTATTCAAATACAGGCTTTTGCTTACTCCATTTCTTTGTCTGTTCCATATAGGTTGCCTCCATTGTATTACATGTACATGTTGTACAAAAGTGAATAAAGAAAAAAATACCAGCTGTGACACATCTAATAGCTGTACATCGTATAGTGTAATTTTGTGAGGAAATATTTCAGATGCTGCATATAATATTTTAAGATCCTTCTAGGTGATAGTCACTGTGTTATATAATGTTCTAATCTTACCGGTGCTTCTCTCTCTCCTTCTTCCAGGCTCTGAAAACTTTCTCACATGCTGAAAGCTAACTTCATACATACATACAGGCTTTCAGCATCAAGTGCTAAGGTTTAACTGCTCAAAGAAATGCATATGAGTTAAGCACCTTTGGTCTATTCTAGGCACCTACCTTCACAGTCATGTACAGTGCAGCATTTTAGTTTATGAGCATGTTTAGTGATTCAGATCCCATGTAGTTCAGATTGCTGAAAACTTGCCTCCTTAAGCTGTCAATGAAAAAATAGTAGTCACAGGATTTAGTCTAAATATTGTGTATATGGGAAACATACCCAAAGGGGAATATAACAAATTAGCTTGCTTCTCCTCTGACATGTTTATTAGAAGGTGCAGTATGTTCTGTAATTAATAACAAACAGCAGTTATTAAATTCCATATGTTGAGGGGGAAAAGAATTCTAAACATCTTCTATTGTTTTAATCAAAGCATGTTCACCTTGATCTTTTATACCAGTCTCTTTTTCCATCTGTGAAATTTTTGACAATTCCATTCTTGAAACATCTAGCTAGAGAAGAAGTGCTTTCTGGGAACATTGCACGAAGTGATGACATAATTTTAAAGAAAAATAATCTGGCCTTGTATGCTGCACTGCACAGAAGTATTGTAAGCTATCACGCAATCCAAAATCAAAGTTTTCTGCCTTGTTGTTTTAAAGGAAAAAACATATAAAATTCTCAAACTTTAACAGGTCAGAGAGACCATATTCCTTTACTGGAGTGCAGACTGGCTATTTTAAGGAGGTTGAATGAATTGGTGATTTTGATAAAAATAATTTCTACTGAAGGGATTTCCTCATTTGGATTTTCTTACCAAAGGTGGGAACTGTAAATTTAAAGGCAGAGATAAAAACCACTAGAGAAGAGAAGCAGAAGTCTTACAGAGGAAAAACAAAACCAAAGCCTCAAAAAATCCCAACCCAGAAACAAGTACAGATCACTTTCAGAGTGTGCAGTTAACACTTAAAAGCATTGTGTTTTTTTCTTGAGTTGTTTAGGGAAATAGAAGTAAGCCACTGTGGTTTTAGGGAAGAACAAATAGCCGCAACTAATGGTTCCCATGAAAGACTCCTGTAGGCTGTAAAAGTCTGTGAATAGCTGAGTTCTTGTCCATATGTGCAATTTTGTTCAATTAATCTTTATAACTACAAGAAGAGATGATCCCATAGGAATTACCTACACATAATGCGAAAAAGACAGAAAATGACTAAAAGGCTGCCTCCACAAGGTAGTCATTTGCATGCAGTTCAGAATAGCTTTTCATGAGAAGAACCTCACAAGAAAAAGCCACATAAGAACCCCTGTTCCTGACACTGGTGAACTGTGAGATACTGTGAGTTAGCAGTACAATACTTCTTGTTCAGCAGTGACTAGACAAGCTAAATGGCTGTTTTAAATGAGGTACAGATCGTATCAGTCAACTGTGCTGTTACTGCTGCTGAATTTTGGGAAATTATTTGGAATGAGTTAAAAGAACTGTGTTTCAAGGAACTGTGACAAAGAAAGCAATTAAACTTGGCACAGCTTTTATTATAATCGATGCAGAGCTAAATAAAAAATGCAGCCTCAGACACAGCAAGTCCTAAGCAACAAACCACTGGAAACTAAGGAACTACATAACATATCACTCTATGAACAATAGGTAAGGTAAGTCACTGGTTTGATCTAGCACAGTTTTTCTTATAAAGCACATCTTTTAACAATGATGAGGGGGAAGTAGCACTAGTCAGTGAAGTCTTGTATCCAGCAAAGCTGATTTTTTACTTACTGCATCCAACTGTGCGTGTCAGACTCTAAATGTATTTCATTTGGCAAAGCGCTGGAGCTGTTACACTCTCTCCAAGCCAAATTCTGCCCTTGGCTTCAGGCACACAGCTTCCATTGACTCCAGTGGAAGTTGTACAGAAGGACATAGATTGTGTAAATTAGGAATGCTCTTGAGATAGTGAAGGAAGGGAGATTCACTTCTGAACCCCAGAGTGGGAGTTCACCAATGGCCAGTGAAGTCAATCTCACCAGTCAGTCCTTCTCAACTGATCAAAACAATGGCTTCCAAGATCCATAAAATAAATAGCTCATACACACTGCTTGAAAAATAAAAGTATTTTCTCAGCCTTTGAAGTAGATCTTCCCTTCACTCTTCACCTCAGAAGCAGTCTATCCTCAAAGCATTTTGATTCTGTACTGTAATTGGTGAAAGACACTACTTTTTCCTTAAAACTGCATTCACCCAGACCTGTCCAAGACCCTTTCTTACCCATACTGCCATAACCCACATCGTCCTGCCACCAGGTATATACCTGGGTTTTTTTTCCAGTCCTAGCACTAGTTATTAGCTTTGACTTTGCTTGTGTTTGAGTACTTTTCATTTCTTTCAATCTTAGAATCACAGGATTTATTTCTAATTTCCTTATATGTTTAGAGCAACACATTTTGTTTAACAGATGGGTGCCTTTACTTGGACCTCTCAGTTTAACCTCAGTGACAGCAGAAAAAGCCTGTAAGCATAATGGGAATAAGCCCATCTTATGGCAGTTCTTCCAAAGCCATCTTCTTAAGCAAAAATGGTGCATCTGTTCTGAAAATCCCGCAAGTCCTGGAGACTGTAGTAGGCCTGCAAAGAAACGAATACCAGAAGGAAATCAATAGCACCACATCCAGGTTACTTTTTTACGTGCTTTTAATACATAGATAAAAAATTCTCTTTAGGTCATTCTTACAAATCCAGTGATGGTCAGATTCTGTTTTGTTACTCATATCCCAGGTTCTGCTTGTCTTGTAGATGAAATGTATACATTTAGCAGGTGGATGACAAGGCTGTAGCTTAAATTTTATACATCTATTTATTAATATTTTCTTAAGGAAAAAAATCTTTTTTCTTTAGTATTTTTTATTTGTAAATATTGTCCCACTAGAAAAACAAGATGTACTGTGCAGGTACTTGCAGAAAAAAAAAAACCTGCCTTATTAAACTAACCCAATGTAAATATGTTACAGACTTAGACCCAGAATGGCTTGTGAAAAAGATAAAGCATAACAAGACAGAGATAAGAGTGTGATGGAAGAAGTGAGTCACTAAATGACTGAAGTATGTTAGATTTGTAGGTTAACAGATAGAAATGCATATTTTCCATTGTTTCTATCAGTTAACATCAGTTTGTTCCGGGGTTCCTGCCTACAATCAGCAGACCTGCGATTTCAAGCAGGGAAAGGGAGTGAAAGGGGGGAGTTTTCAGTTGTCTCAGAATGACTCTTTTGGTCAGTTCACCTCTTGCTGCTGGCCAGAAGCACTGTATAATCTCTTCAATATGTGTACACCCAGTGATTTCATAATGTAAGTGCCTAGCCTGTTATAGAAAGCATTTGAAATATATAATAGTAGCAAATACCTCCAAGAGGGAGGTCAGCATTCTCT
Organism: Coracias cyanogaster; assembly: GCA_033124195.1. Classification (NCBI taxonomy): domain Eukaryota; kingdom Metazoa; phylum Chordata; class Aves; order Coraciiformes; family Coraciidae; genus Coracias; species Coracias cyanogaster. Next base: position 357 of record JAVSBS010019578.1, on the reverse strand, counting down.
TGTTTCTTCTCTGTTTGACAAAAGCAGCCTTCAGTGAAGTATCCCAGGATCCAGTTATTTGCTTCGTTGAAGACAAATCTTAGAAAGAACTTGAAATATCTTAAGGCTCTGTAAAGTCAGTATCTGCCTTGCTGATGAAATCGGAGTACACCATACTTTTCCCCTTTTCTCCTTGGATTGCTACTAACAAGATCTTTCAAAATATTCAGTCGTTAATTATAAAGTTCTGTAGTGGGTCTGGCTGAGCTGGTTTTCCCCACAGCTGCAGTGTTTTTGTGCAGGGAGCTAGAAGGGTGTTGATAACACTCCCATGTTGTGACTGCTCCTGCACAGCACCAAGGTTCTTCCCAACATTCA
>JAVSBS010019577.1:84422-133210 GCA_033124195.1 Coracias cyanogaster | reverse complement strand
TTACAGGATTTGTTTTTTGTACTCATTGCAGTCCATACATTTTGAAACATATTGGGAATCAAAACATCCTTGGTGCAACTTGAGGCCATTACCTCTTGTCCTGTCATTAGCTACTTGGGAGAAGAGACCAGCACCAGCCTCACTACAACCTCCTTTTAGGTAGATGTAGAGAGTCATGAGGTCTCCTCTCAGCCTCCTCTTCTCCAAGCTAAACAATCCCAGTTCCCTCAGGTGCTCCTCATAAGACATGTTATCTAGACCCCTCCACCAGCTTCGTTGCCCTTCTCTGGACCCACTCCAGCACCTCAATGTCCTTCTTGTTCTGTGGTGCCCAGAACTGGACACAGGACTCAATGAACAAATATTATCATTTGAAACAAACATCATCTCAACATGGACATGTTGTTTGTACAGACCCAAGATGTTCACCAAAGCCTGAGATCCTGGATGTGAGGAGGGGAAAGAGATTATGAGTCCCTTAGATAAGGTTGTTTATTTAATAAAGAATGGCCAAAGTCCTTTTTACATGGACAGAGGAGGATCCTGATGGCAGGAGATAATGTTTCTGCATAGAGATGTCAGCAAAAAGCTGCTCTGGCTTTGGCAAGGACACAGTGGGGAGTGATCCAGGCAGCAGCAGTAGCATAAGATCTCTCTCAAGCTCTCTAGTTCATCGCCCAACACCTGGAACAAACAATGATTGCCTTCTAGAGCATCTTGTGCCTCCAGAGGCCAGTGGAACCATTCAGGTGTTTCACCAAGATCTGAGCTGGGCTTAAAGCCCAAGTATTTCTTCAGGAAATTTGAGCATGGTGGACAGGTTGCCAGTCCAGGTGGGTATCAGTGCAGATGCCTTCAATCCCTTTGTGAAACCTCTAGTTCTTCTGGTAAAGTCAAGTCTGCCACCTCTGAGCTGGAAGAGCTCATCACATTGGGTTCAAGAGGAGCTTGCCTGCTCACAAGAACTGTCTAAGCTTGGGCTTGAGTGCCATAATGAAACATGGCCATAAATACATCACTCAAGATCAGGACCCTTTTTCTGTGGGAACAGATGAAACATAAAACCAATGGGGAAGCAAGAGGAGGACAAAAATAATGCCAAAGGGACAGAAAACCAGAAGAGGAGGCCTGTCAAGAGCTACACAACAAAAACCTGCTTCAGACCCAGCACTGGACTACCCAATGTCCCTCAAGGGCCTCAAGCACGTACTAAATGCTGGTTAGGGGGACAAACACCAACAGCTCTGTAGGACATGGCATTTGAGTACTTGCTGCTTATCAGGAGACAGCACATTGTCTTGTGGAAAAACCATGGGTGAAAGCTGCTCCTGGTAGCAGGATCAGGCCTATTTGTCGTGGTAAATGGTGACTTTCCTGCTGGACAACACAGCTGGGAGCACGCATGGAAAGTTTAGGAAGGGCGGGTTGAACAGAGAGAAGAGCTTTTGCAAAGGTAGCAAACCTGGAATGATAGAATGTTAGGCAGATAGGATGTTCCTCTCGGGGTCCTTATCACTTTGTAACCATGGCTAAGCCAGGACACAACTGGCCAGAGCCTCCTTGAGCTGGGCTAAGCCATGAGCCTACACAGAATGCTGAGTTGTCAAGGCTGTGGAGACAGGGGAAGTTCTGGGTTTACCCAGGATACAGGAGAACAAGGCAGCGGAATTCCGTCACAAACATTGCCAAACTAGGCAGGAGATGAAAAGGACATAGTGAGGAAGACCCAGAGCCTTCATCAGATGACCACCCTATGACCACTGACCCATTTTATTCCGCATGCTCAAGGGGCATTTCTCTATGTTAATTAGTTCTGGGAAATGTAATGAATATGTTAAGTGTTTCCCAGAATTCTAAAGAATATATACAGTGTTACAATAGATATACTCTGTAATTTTACTCGACTGGTGGAGCACTTCTGGTGGATGATCCCCAGCGCTACCCCAGCGCTGCATTAAAGAATCACCTGCTGGATAAAACTCTTCACTGAGTTGTATCGAGTTTCTCCGTGCATCAGGAACAATATGGTTTCTGAACTCAAAACCCATGTGCAGATCACTGAGGAATCAATTCCCTTTCTTTTCCTCTTTGGAAGAGAAAGCACCTACCATTCTTCTAGTGACCAGCCCAGCCTTCACTCCTGGGAGGATGAACAGGGGGTAGATATGCACAAACACGGAAAGTGCCACATTTTCCTTTCCCTGAAGAGCAGCACAAACTGAAGAAGCAGCAGTGCACTAGAGGAAGCACCAAGACCTCTGCCAAAAACTAACTGTGGAGTTAACAGAAAAGAAGTAAAAGCAACCTGGCTGCTAGATGAAACGAGAAGAAAAATAATCACCTCGGAGGAAAAGCTGAGGCTCCTTCACCTGGCATGTGCCATGGCCACAGGGAACTACAGTAAAGCCTGAGCAGAAGTGATGATGAGTTGAGTTAGGGAGTACGTTGGCCAAAAGTCACCCAGAACATGACAAATAGGTCCAAAGGAGAGACCCTTCGGCTCTGCAGCGGCTTCGCAAAGCCCAGGGAGGGAGATGTATTAAAGCATCATGCGGGCAAAAGCTGGGCTTGAGTGAATTGCTCTTACCCTTCCAGAGGGTGAAGGAACCCTGAGGGAAAGCTCTTGCAGCAAGTTGGCCTCGTCATGGTAAAGGGGGTGGGACCAACTCCAAAGCATATGGACCTCATGGCACGACCTGGAGGATGGTCAGAGGAGGGATCAGGGGAGATATCCTCGTTTTGACAGAGAACTTTTGAAAGCAAAATTGGTCAAGAGACTTCTAAGTCTAAGCTGGCTTAGGAGCACAGGAAACCACAGAAGAGACCCTACAGCAGCCAATTTTGTCTTCAGCCCATTGTCTCCTGGCCAAACCACATTCCTCCAAGTTTAACCCATTTCCCCTTCACCAACCTGCAACAAGACCACAACGCGGCTGGACGCCTTTGGAAGCATTTGTTGGAAAACAAAACAGTTTGGTGACACAATCGTCTTCATTTGCACCTAAACCAGCATTTCTCAGGGTCGGTCCCAGGCCCTGGCTGGATGTTTTGCTCAAACACATGCAGCAACAGCCCTGAAGGCACAGCACTTACCTGGGATGCGGGAGGGAACAGGGAAAGCATCACTCTGAGGAAGAGCCATGTAGCACGTGAAAGCAGAACAACTCTGGCAGAAGATCAGGAAAACCTTATCCCTGGAGACTGAAAAACAGCAATGCAGAATTGGGCAGATCCTTCCCAAGCTAACTCCTGATGGCTTTTCCTGGCCAAAAAATGGGTAGAAAATGGGCAAGGTGGGCTGCTCTATGTCTACCCATGCCTACAAGCCAACTATGCCAACAAGAGTAACCATCAGGGCCAAGATGCTGCTGCTGAAAACCATTTACAGTCAAGTTGGGGGATTACCACCTGCTCCCAAACCTTGTCAGAGGGGCTTATTTATCTAAACAAGGCTGAAGAATGGATGTGAAGGAGAGGTTATGCCCAAATCTTGGCGCTCACCAACATTCCCTGCCAAGCCTACAGCGCACGTGGACAACCAGTGGTAGAAAGAACGTTACAAGGATGCACCAGTGCTGGAAAATTGATGACAATCTTCTATGAGTAAGACGCGTGTTCCTGTCAGGTGACAGAGGAGATGGGTAGACACCACGATGCATAAAGTTGTTTTGGTTGCCCGGCTGTGGAAGGAGTCCACATTTCTTAAGAAATGGTCAAAAAGAAGCCATAAATCCTTCCAGCAAAAAAATTTCTGCCAGTATCTGCTGAATTGGAGTGGAAAAGTTGCTATAACAGGAACTCGTGGTGGCTTGTCTTCAGCAACCACTCTGATAGCCTAGCACCAGAAGAAGGATAGGCCAATGAGCAATACGCTGAGCTGCCCCCTGCATAAGAGCAGGAAGGGGGCGGTTTATGGGGTTTAATTGCTCTTTTCAGAGTACGGAAAAGCAAAGGAATTGTTGCCCTCACTTGGCTTGTGCTCCTCAAAAACCTCACATCCCTGTATTTTGAGGGTCTTAAAACTTTCCCCACCTGGAAGGACTAAAAGCTAGATCGAGATGGATCTCAGCAACATCAAAGTCCACCCTCCTATCAAAGATCTTGGTTTCTGTTTGTCCAGGACTCAGATAATTACCAGGTCCTTCTCCACCTTAAGCTGTCCTTTTCCAGCCTTTCCCAGTGGAGATCCCTCTTTCAGCCTCCTGGAATCTGCATTGGACAACATGTTAAGGTTTACCCATCCACACACAAGCAAGACTTCTGACTGTCCTCCTACAGACACCCTCAAATGGAACAACTCAACGTTCAGTAACAAGTCCAAAGAAGATAGTTTTACTGGCACAACATGGGAAGAGCCATTAGTTCTGCTTGGTTCAATCAAGAGAACACAACATCGGATCTCAGCTCTTTTAGAACCACATAATCATAGAATCTTTCTGGTTCAGAAAGACCTTTAAGATCATTGAGTCCAACCATTAACCCAGCACTGCTGGGTCACTAAACCATGTCCCTCAGCACCACATCTACACAGCATTGAAACCCCTCCAGGGATGGGGACTCCACCACTGCCCTGGGAAGCCTGGCACAGCCCTTGACAGCACTTTTGGAGAAGAAATTGTTCCTCATGTCCAACTTAAACTTCCCATGGCACAACTTGAGGCTGTTTCCCCTTGTCCTGTTGCTTGTTTCTTGGGAGAAGAGACTGACCTCTACCTGGCTCCAACCTCCTTTCAGGGAATTGTGGAGAGCAAGAAGGTCTCCCCTGAGCCTCTATTTCTCCACGCTCAACACCCCCAGGTCCCTCAGCCGCTCCTCACAAGCCTTGTGCTCTAGACCCTTCTCCAGCTTCATTGCCCTTCTCTGGCCACGCTCCAGCCCCTCAATGTCCTTCTTGGAGTGAGGGGCCCAAAACTGATGCCAGGATTGGAAGAGTGGCCTCCCCCCCCCCCCATGCCCAGTGCAGGGGAATGATCCTTGCTAGTCCTGCTGGCCACGCTAGTGCTGATCCAAGCCAGGATGCTGGTGGCCTTCTTGGGCACCTGGGCACACACTGGCTCATCTTCAGCCAGCTATCAACCAACACCCCCAGGTCCCTTTCCATTTGCCACTTTCCAGCTACTCTTCCTCAAGCCTGGAGCTTTGTGGGGGGTGTTGTGACTCAAGTAACTGCCATGTTTGCTGTGGTCACCTCTCTGATGGGGATCAAGGGTAAAGGTCCATGTGTACCCAAGCAGCACAAGCTTCACTACCCAAGGCAGATGCACACAATGCACCAGTGCAAGGGGACCATGTATGTGGTCATTCAGCTTCTAATGGGGAACAGGATCACTCCCAGAAGTCGCTCAAAGATCTCACCCTAGAAATACAAAATTGAAAAGGCAAGTGTGGTGTTAAAAATCTCCAGAAGACCACCACCACCCCTTGCCTCTGCTTCTACAGGAAATTAAGGTCAAAGAACCATGGTAGATGTGCCATACCTGATTGGTTTGGGGAGGAATGCAGCTAAGTGCTCAACCGTGGGGAATCTGGGATGCCCCATCATTACCACTATGTTAAACAAGTGGTTGCACTCCACACACCTATCCCTGCAGCATAAAGGCCATCACAAGCCATTGCCCATCTTCAAAAGCCAGTGCTGCTGAGCAGGTACTCACAGGGAAGATCAAGGCAGCACAAGCACCACCGCCCAGAGTTCACACCGATGCATAGCTGCTCTGTCCCGTATCCCAGCATAGTAAGGGTTGGAAGGGATCTCTGCGATCATCTAGTCCCAATCTACTCTCTCACTCCTCAAGACTGCGTGCTTGACCAAAGCACAGCTCGGCCGCGAAGAAAACACCATGTCCAGCAAGATCCATGCAGTAAGTCAGACACTAGAATGCAGAATTCAGCAGATTCCATTTAATGTCATGTGCATACATCCATACATTTACTTATGCCAATGGTTTTGATGCGCATGATGCCAGGTCTTGAGAAATCTACTCCTTCAGTTACGTCCTCAAAGTGGCAGAAGTAACACCCCAGCAGTTCTTCAAGGTTTTGGCTGAGCAACAGCACAGAGAACTGAGACAAACCACCCTCCAAAACCAAGAAGAGAAGAAATGACATCTTCACCATGTACTCACAGAAAATTTCACTTTTTGCGATTTTTTTTTTGTAGTTGTTAAGGGGCAGGACCGATGGATCCTGCGTGGCCGTGGGTGTTGATCCTGCAATGAGCTCCATCCCAGCACTCTGGGGGTAGATTTTTCAAGCCCTGCTGATGGCTCCCAGGAAGGCTCCTCCACAAGCAGCATCTATTGCATAGCATTTGGTTCAGATAAGGCACCATTTTGCCCAATGCGAACAGCAAACTTGCAATCAACGCGGTTGCCGTACAGTCCAGATCGGGATGGCCGACAGTGCAATAACATGGAAAAATTCAAGGCAAGGACTGCAAGAATAAACTCGGCTTTAAATTTAAATTTTATATCAAGAAGATAAAGGAAACTACCTTTTTCAAAAGCCTTTTTATTTTCCTTCACCGCTGTTGTTTTACAATACAAATATCACCTCGTGAATACACACAAAAAAAAAAATCCCTACAGAAGATAATTCTGCTTCACATAAAATACAGAATGGATATATATATTTATATATATTTTTTCTCTTCTTCTTTTTTTAAAAAAAAACCCCTCTATTGTTTTGTTCTGCACATTGGCAAGTCTAGGAGAGAACAAGTTCCCCAAACACATCCTACGTATGGCAGGAGCCAGACCTATCATCACATGCAGCTTCTGGGCCCATCTTTTAAAGAAATAAAGTATCTTGGTTGTTTTTCCAACAACGCTTCAAGACGGGACAATTATTCACTCAGTGATTATTTGTAAAATTCTTAAAAAACAAGAATTCATGGCTGTTTTCTCTCGGTTTAAAAGACAGCTACAATAAAGTGATGCCTTTTAGCTTGACCTGCCCACAATGTGTGAGCGAGGCCGGACTCTTTTTATTTGGTATTTGTTTCCCCCTCTCCACCTACACGTGGCGATTTCCACCTTTGGAGAAAAATTTCCAGTTTAATTTAGGTAGAAATGCAAAAAAATTAGTCATTATACAGTATATATAATTCTGCTTTCATGGAATACTTTATTTTAAATAAAAACATTGAAGACTGCCTACTGACCATACAATCAAGACGAGGAAGGCACTAGAAACATAGACAAATTCTCTCTCTCTCCCAAGAAGTGTTCTCGTTAAATTGGAACTCTCTTTTATTCTCTGACAAGTAAAAATCTTTTTAAATTTAATTTTCATACACATTTTGAAAAATAAAGTTAGGAAATACTTAGAAAATCACTTTACAATATTTTTTTCTTCCCCCTCCCTTTTTTTTTTTTTCTCTCTTTTCCTTTTTTTTTTTTTCCTTCGCTTTTTGACACAATCATTGCAGCTTCTACAAAATCAAGATTTCCAAACCTTCCTGTGTCTTATCACCTTATTCATAGCGCGGCGCAACAGGTAGAAAGATTTCTCAATTTTTTTGACCCAAGGCAGATATTTAGAAACCTTCATATAAGTCATTTGCTAGAAAATGGCTTACAGCCCAATCTTTGGGGCAAGAGATATATGAAAAGTATGTTTTCCCAAGAAAATAATAGGCTTTATTCCCAGAACGTGACTGGAAAGACCAGAACTTATGATATAAAAGCTTTTCAGTTATGCTGTCACATCAAAAAGGAACGTGGTGATGGGGAAATACAGGTCCCAGGTCGATTAACAAGAAATGTCTAAGAGTGCACAATAAGTTAAATTCTCTTTATTGTCGTCCAACGCAGATCCTTTGGAGAGAAAAAAAAGATCACAGTGCTTACCAGGTAACTGAACAGGTTAAGTCAAGGGGGCTGTTAAAAGAAAGGGTTAGGGAGCGGTTGATTTCTTTATGGCATCTTCTCGTACGGAGTTCTTAGCACTTGGGACAGGTCCTTTCCCCACCAGGTTGTCCATCGTCACGCTGTTATGTGTCGTTCACCAGACGACTGTATTTCACCGGCCTGCCCTGGTGCAGCACTGGCCAGGGAAAGGGCCAGTGGTAGGAGCGAGGTACAATTCCTTGGACATTCTTTTCGAAGTACTGGAACGGCTTGTACCACCAGACCCTTGCAAGGAGGTTAGTTTGGGAAGCTTCTTTTAGCACCTGCACAAAGACAATCAGAAGAAAGAGAATTAGAAAAGAGCGTGTCGCCTACTAGCACAAATTGATTGCATGATGCTTGCTACCTGGAGAGCTGTCTGTCACAAAAGTATCTGGGGCTGTCAGTTGATGGCCAACTGAACACGAGCCAGTGTGTGCCCAGGTGGCCAAGAAGGCCACCAGCATCCTGACTTGTTTTAGAAATAGTGTGTCTAGCAGGACTAGGGCAGGGATTGTCCCCCTGGACTGGGCACTGGTGAGACCACCCCTCAAGTACTGCGTTCAGTTTTGGCCAATCTCTCCGAGAAGGACGTTAAGGTGCTGGAGTGTGTCCAAAGAAGGCCAGCGAAGATGGTGAGGAGTCTGGAGAACATGCCTTATGAGGAGCGGCTGAGGGACCTGGGGTTCTTTAGCCTGGAGAAAAGGAGACTCAGGAGAGACCTTCTTGCTCTCAACAACTCCCTGAAAGGAGGCTGTGATAAGGTGGGGGTCAGTCTCTTCTCCCAGCTAACAAGTGATAGAATGAGAAGAAATGGCCTCAAGTTGTGCCAGCAGAGGTTTAGATTGAATATTAGGAAAAATATATTTACTGAAAGAGTGGTCAAGGCCTGGAAGAGGCTGCCCAGGGCAGTGGTGGAGTCACCATCCCTGGAAGTGTTCAAAAAACAAGTAGACATGGCACTTTGGGACGTGCTCTAATGGTCATTGTAGTGTTGGGTTGATGGTTGGACTTGATCTTGGAGGTCTTTTCCAGCCTAAATGATTCTATGATTCTACTGTTCCTCAGTGGTGTCTTGCTTACAGCTGCTTCCAAAAAATCTCTCACTGCCTAGCAACACCTGCCAAACAGATCTGCATGGACAAAGATCAAGAGGAGCCAAGCTACTTTTCCACAGCCCCCCTGTGCACACCAAATGTTGCTCCTAAGTGAGGCTCACCCTTATTTCCAAGACCTCAGCTGTTCAATAGTCTGCCCTACCCTCCACATGCTCTCAAATCACCCCCACCCACTCTTTTGCTTCTCCAGCCATGAGCAAGCCACAGCTGAGACAGTAGGAGCGGGCAGCACCGAGGGAGCTATCCAGCTACCCTGCGGCACGTTTTAAACACTACAGCAGGGAAGGGTTGTATCAGCCCACCGGGAAGCACAAGCACAAGGTCACTAAGCTTTCTTTCCATGTTGTAAACTCCTGTGTAAAATAAATCCACTTTAGCCCTTTAAGGTCGGACGCAGGCCACAGCCCTCTGCACGTGGAGCAATACCAGGGAGGAGAGGCTAGGACACAAATGTGTGCTCAGGTAAGGATCCAGGGATGGGCACTTCCCAACATCTCAGCAGCTTAAGGAAGCAATGTTGAGCCAACTTCTGAGTCACATCATGGAGCAAACCACATGCATCTCCATACGGTAACGCAAAGGGCTTTTCTGAAGCAAGTCCTTGTCAGCACTCAAGGCAATCCTGACTCTGTAGCTTTCAGCTTGGAAGTGCAACCACTCGGCACTATCGTTTTGACAGAGCCCAGGAGTAAATTCAAAGTGTGGAAGTCAGGCTGGTGTTGTGTGACAAGAGCTACCAAGCCTGGGCACACACTGCTATGGAACACAGCACTTCCCAAACTGACTGAACATCCAAGAGACTTCTTTGCAATTAGGTACTGACTAGGGTGCAGTGCTTCAAGCAGCATCAAAATTGCTGGAATAACACGGCATGGTAGCTAGAAGACCTTGAAAGATCCTACAAATCTGTACCATCACGATGTTAATTCGTTTCCTATCATCACACTAGGTATTTCTTAAACACATTTCACTGGAGTCATATGCAACAGATCAGCAAAATATCTTTCTCTACATTCCACAGAAAGTATTTGGAGACCAATTTGCTGTTACAGACATACAGGTTCATTTAGACTTCTTCATTTGACCTTTGAATCATCTACTGCTGCTCTCTGGCTGACTCTTACAAACCATGCTTTGCCCTCTCCCACCAAGTACTGTGTCTCCTACCAAGCAGCTCCTCGTTCTCAGTATTTCCCTCATGACCCTATTTTTCATGCTTTACCAGACGCGGGCGTTAGGACAGGAGCAGCTTGTTCTCTGCTGCATTATCGTCCAAGAGGAAAACATTTCCCTTGGTATGGGGAACTTACCACCACTTGAAACACTTTGAAAAACTGGTTCAGTCTTAGTGAGGCCTCAGATTATTCTTCAAGAGACCTGTCATCTAACTAAAGCCACAGAATACAAGGAAAACCCAGTTGGCTTCAACAATAACAAGAGAAAAAAAAAGGCAAAAAAACCCCCAATGACATCCAAATGGTTTATCAAAAAACTGGCCAACCGGCCCAAATGCGGAAGGACTTAAAAAACTGAGGTTACACAGTGGAAACAGAGAGGCCTGCCTGTGGGTGGACCTTCAGATATTTTTCTGGTCAAGACACAAGAGGAACCCAACTGATGATGCCTCTGTCTCTCCTGCAAACCCAATGTTTGTGGGTGCTCCACACGGCACAGGTGAGGCCACTCCTACTCCTGCAGGAAGTCTCAAGGCAAAGTGTGGATATTCGCCCACCACCATGCTATGGCAAGCGAAGCCACACGGATCCAAAGATGAGGAGCAACTCACTTGCTGGTTGGCCATTGTGTGATACCACCAGAAAAGTCTTGTAGTGATGTAGTAAGCCACCACCACGTCCACAGTGTAGTGGTCATGAGCAAGGAGGATGCAGAACATCCCAACCATGCTGAGCGCCCAGCAAAGCCAGTGATACCACCAGAGTCGCCGTGGGGAATCTGGAAAGAAGCACAAGCAGTGATTATCTCTAAGTGTGGCATTATCAGTGCACAAGAGAATTGCTGTAATCAGCAGAGACCATGGACTGTGATCCTGGGGGGGGGAGCGCAATGCCTGCATGAAGATTAAGAGCAGGATTGTGGAGATCACAAAATGAGTATAATTTCCTCAGGGTCTAGATTAAAATTGTACTCAGGGGTGATCAGATCCTTGGAAAGTAGAAAAGTTATGAAATCTTTGCTTAATTCAGGCATCTAGATGGTGAAGTGTTTTAGTTTGTCTCCAAAGATTTCTTTTTCAGTAAGTCCTATGTCTTTGAAGTTCTATTAATGTAAAGTACGTTTTTCCTTTCATTGTATTTATCGATCAGCACAACAATAATTCTTCAATTAGCCAGGAACGACACAACAGGAAATTGAGCAGCAATGGACTTACACTCTTTGATAAATAGGTACGTGAGAGTTAATATGACAGTGTGACCGCTGTACAGATAGTCCCCGCACATGTTGTGGGATCCCGTGATGGACAATCCTCCACCAGCAATCAACTTCATTATCCTTCGCAGATGAGATTCCCAGTCTCCAAAAAGCTGGCAGAAGAGAAAAACACAAAAGCATAGTAAAATATCAGCATTGGCCTTCTGGAGCTTAAAGCGATGGCGTTAATCAGCAAAACTCTGCCTTTTGGGTCTTCTCTCTTCTTGCTTTGACACACAAGATGGATCACTAAACCCAGAGCCTTCTCCAAAAGCTAGCAGAACATTTCTAGAGGGGAAAAAGACTAGAAATGAGGCACGAGTTTATTTCTCTTTTAGCGATGCTTTGCATTTATTATAGCTCATGTTCATGGCAGCACAGGCTGTATGCATCTCTGCCTAAAATGTAATCTTATTTGAAATATTCAATGTATGAAGGATCAAGGAAGTTGTTACAACCCCCCTATAAATACCATGCCCCAAAGGACCACCATTTTTTCCTACACTTACAATATAGATGTGTTGCAGTCCGGGCGCAAGCATCCGTGCCACTTCCCAAAGGAGAAGATGGAAAAGGCACGGGGAAAAAAGGGCAAATTTATTTACGTGCATATTTGCGCATGTGTATACAGGGCCTACAAAAAAGCTGTGGAGGGACTTTTCATGAGGGCTTGTGGTGATGGGTGGGAACCAGATGATCTTTGAGGTCTCTTCCAACCCAAACCATTCTATGATACGTGTATAAAAACTCTTTACACAGGTCACTTCCAGTTGCAACAAAAAACCCAGCACCTTTTTGAAGCAAAAAAAGTGGTCCAGAAGAGGATAAACTTCTTTCAGTGGCTGCACTTATAGGGAAAAAGGTTGGTGAGCAAATATTAGTTTCTACATTATTTGTAAGTACTTATTGCTGCTACCAGTTAAAGGTGGAACCTTTCTCCCAGGTCTTGTTGGCAGCTTTTGCTAATATTCACGGCTGTGCAGGAAAATGAGAAGGTTCAAGCAGAGCTCATGGTTTCAGATCTCTTTTTATTCGTTCTATTCTTGCACTGGGATATACAATGGGTGTGTGTATATCTATCTATATGGATCTCATATACAGTAAGGTTCGGAATAACAACTCCTGGAAAACCTACAACTTCTGTAACAGTCTCCAAAAACCCAGTAAGAAGGAATTAAAAATATTTCCAGCTATAGCTTGAATTTTCTCATGTTCTGTAAACATTTGCTTTTCCTCCTCTTGAAGAGGCAATGCACTCTAAAATAAATAAACCTTATTTTAATCCATCTTGTTTGTAACTGCGCAGGCCCTATAGATGCTAATCCAAGAGAAATTGGGATGAAATGCCCAAGCTGTACGTCCAGCTGTGAAAATCCAGACTCAATGCACAGAAGAGATGTCCCTCCAAACTCTACGGCCTCCCACTTTCCCGCCTTGGAAAGCCATCAAAATTGTTTCTTTCCCCTTCACATTCCAAAAGAATCATCGGTGGTGTTAGAGCATGGTGCCACACATCTGCGCCGGCTTGCACTCGCACAATCTATGTGAGCAACAGGGACGTTCCTCCACACCTGAAGGATTTGCTCTGACCCATCTCCACGCCATGATGCTAGCTCAGAGGGTATTCCTGAAAAAACTGTGGAACCCAAGAGGAAGTAGGAACCAACTGAGCGTAAAGGAGCAGGGCTAATGGATCAATGCACGCGACCGCATGTGTGCTGCATCCTTACCTCCTTTTATGAGGTTTTAAAATCCATGGTAACCATTTATCAGTTGGAAGGAAACACAGATCTGCCTGGCTGGGAATATTTTTATTTTCCTTTAAATCTCAGTCTTGCTCTATGAAGTGGAAATTATTAATTTCTGACAGATTTAAACAGGATCTTTGCAGCAGTCATAGAATCATAGAATTGTTTTGGTTGGAAGAGACCTTTAAGATTAAGTTCAACTGCAAAGCCAGCACTGCCAGGTCACCACTAAATCACATCCCTCAGCACCACATCTCCATGACTTTGATACCCCTCCAGGGATGGGGACTCCACCACTGCCCTGGGAAGCCTGGCACAGCCCTTGACAGCACTTTTGGGGAAGAAATTGTTCCTCATGTCCAACTTAAACTTCCCATAGGGCAACATGAGGCTGTTTCCTCTTGTCCTGTTGCTTGTTTCTTGGGAGAAGAGACTGACCTCTACCTGGCTCCAACTCCTTTCAGGGAGTTGTGGCGGGCAAGAAGGTCTCCCCTGAGCCTCTATTTCTCCAGGCTCAACACCCCCAGGTCCCTCAGCCGCTCCTCACAAGCCTTGTGCTCTAGACCCTTCCCCAGCTTCATTGCCCTTCTCTGGACACGCTCCAGCCCCTCAAGGTCCTTCTTAGAAGAAGCGGCCCAAAACTGACCCCAGGATTCGAGGTGCAGCCTCCCCAGTGCCCAGTCCAGGGGGCTAATCCCTGCCCTGGTCCTGCTGGCCACACTAATGCTGATCCAAGCCAGGGTGCTGGTGGCCTTCTTGGACACCTGGGCACATTCTGGCACATGTTCAGATGGTTGTTGACCAGCCCCCTCAGGTCCTTTTCTGCTGGGCACTTTCCAGCCGCTCTTCCCCCAGCCTGTAGCGCTGCACGGAGCTCTTGTGACTCAAGCGAAGGGCCTGGCACTTGGCCTTGTTGAACCTTATCCCATTGTCTTCCTGCTAACAGTTCCTTAGAAAACATGAAAATGCTCCCCAAAGCCCACACTTTGCAATCATAGATAACTCAATAAGGTGCTGAGAGGTTATTCTTTTCCCACCAGCATATTTATAGCTTTCAAGAAAGCACAGCTAATACTCAACCTCATGGGGGCCACAGAAGACCACAACATGGGCTTGTCTTTACTGGAGTAACGAGACAGACTTGCCAACACCGTAAATTTCCCACACTGGCAAATTTACTCACTTCAGCCCATAAATAACTGTGTTCTTTCTTGTCTAATTTCCTGAACAGCTGACTGATCAAATACAACCTTGACCCATCTCCCACTGATTTCTCTTGACAAAAGACCTCGGTCCCTCAGAAAAGCCACGTGTGGCTTGGCAAACGCTCTGCCTTGTCAAACAACCGTTAGTGCAGTTGTTGGCTTCGCTTCCCCGAGGAACCGAAGCACTTTGGCTTTGTACGTACCAGCCACCCTCTCCGAAACAGTGACAGCATGTGTACCAAGACAAATTGGGATCTTCCTACCTGGAAACAAGTCATTTTCCTACCTAGCATCTATGGCTGTGCACATAAAGCCACTGCACTGGGTGTGCAGGAGATACTTCACAGAAATTCTTTTTTCCCCTCTCTTTCTCCTACTTAAACCAAGCTATAGCACAAAGAAGGCCAGGAGGGGACTTGGGCTTTCCCTTCCAACCAAAACCATTCCATGATTCTATGATACGACCCACATCACAGGCAGCACGGTGCAGGAAGGAGCACACTTACGCCAACGCTTCTGTGATATGAAATGGATGCAACACCACCAGCCCTGTCTTCTCTCCACCTTGGGCATGCACATTATCCTTCAGGGCTGACTACAAGCGTCTAGACTAAGCACCAGTGCCTCTGTAGCTTGGTTTCAGCCACAGCTGTTGCCAGCCCATTTTATTCCTTGGCATGACAAACAGGAGCCAGCACTAGACTGGGGAGGAGGTGGCAAGTTGTCGTGCTAGCACAACTGCAAAAATATATGCAGGGACAGATAGCTGTAAAGGAGGCAGAGCTTCACCAGCCTTAGAAAAATCTCTTTGGGCCATTTTCAAATACAAATAACACTTGGATTTGGGTGCATGAGAAAGAGTGTGGCCAGCAGGTTGAGGGAGGTTCTCCTGCTCCTCTACTCTGCCCTGGTGTGGCCACATCTAGAGTACTGTGTCCAGTTCCAGCCTCCCCAGTTCAAGAAAGACAAGGAGCTACTGGAAAGAGTTCAACAGAGGCTACAGATGCTGAGGGGACTGGAGCATCTCTGTGCCAAGGAAAGGCCGAGAACCCTGGGGCTGTTCAGCCTGGAGAAGACTGACAGGGGATCTCATCAATGCTGAACAATAGCTAAAGGGAGGAGGACAAGAGGATGGGGCCAGACTCTTGTCAGTGGTGCCCAGTGACAGGACGAGGGACAATGGGCACAAACTGGAACCCAGGAAGTTCCATTTCAACATTAGGAAAAAATTCTTTGCTGTGAGTGTGCCGGAGCCTGACCCAGGCTGCCCAGAGAGGTTGTGAAGTCTCCGTTTCTGGAGAGGCTCCAGACTCGCCTGGACAAGATCCTGGGCAACCTGCTCTGGGTGGCCCTGCTTTAGCAGAGGGGTCAGACAAGATGATCTCTAGAGGTACCTTCCAACCCCTAACACCCTATGATTCTGTGATTTGACACACTGAAGTGTTTAGAAATAAATAAGTCACAGCAGCTTGGCAGGCCTCACACTTTCATCTGCTTCGGTGGAGACAGAAAAATGCCAACTAGACACATTAGCTGAAAAACCTTCAGAATTGCATAGATTAGCACTTTTAAAAAGGTGGGAACACCGGCACTGCCCCAAAACAACCCTCAACACCTTCACCAAGAGGGAAGCTAATGATCTGCTGAAGGACATCTGATGGTATTTTCAAATGGCTAACCATTATTGAGAAGGTGTTGCTCACTGTAACAGCAAGACAAGGGGAAAATACGCAGATTAAAATATGGAAAGGTAGCCAGGAGGAACTTACCTTTGGAGAACATTTGAAATGCATGCCAGGTACTGGGAGTGTAGTCACATACATTGTAATACACCGATACAGGTATAGTGTGCCAACTATACAGAAAAATCTTCTGCTAATTATAGACCTAGAAGACAAAAGAAAAGAGAGGAAAAAAAATATAGAGGTCATTCAATGCAAACAAAATACGCAAAGGTGAATGAAATCAACTCCCAACTGTTCTCAATGCTTTTGAGACTTAGCGCAGCATCAGCTTACACCGGAGAATTCCAAATGACATTAGAAATATTCCCACGCTTTACGGGTCAGAAACACAAGAATGACTCAACAACGTCACCCATGAAGGTGGTTACAGGAAATAAAAGGATTAGAACACAAAAGCCTGGGCAGATTTGCTGCTGGAGACAGTACAAGGCATTTCATGCGCCATACTCCTCCATTAGCTTGGAGCAGTCACTAATTTTCCATTCAAGACAAGGGACAAAGTTACAGTATTTTCATTGCAAGATGAAAAGGAGGAAATTTCTTTCGGCATTTAGTAATAATAAAGGGCTGCTTGAGAAGAAACAGCTTTTATGACCCAAACAAATGAGAACATATCTTTCCTGAGCAGCATTAAGGAGGCAGCAATTGACATCAGGAAGGACACCTCCAAAATACTACCTGAGAGCTGTACTGGCTATGGGACAGAACTGCAGCTTCCACTCAGGAGTGAGAGCCAGCCCCAGGACCAGCCCATTGAGATCCACCACAGTGTACCACCTAATAACATCACGAGGAAAGAGCTACGACAATTCAACCCCTTCCGGAAGGGGCAGCAGGATGGAAGCAACCTCCATGTGAGCTCAAGTAAAGCTCAGCAAAGAAATTGCTGCCAGGGTTACGAAAAATCAAGGGCAAATCTAGTTCGTGGCCTCAACCACATCAACCCTTGGTGTCCTCCTGCCCCGTTGGTTTCGTTGATTCTAAATAGCAACGATCCAGAATTATGATCATTTGGGGAATACTCGGGTTACCAGACAAGCTGCAAGTTTTGGCATTAATCTGTTGCTGTTTTGAAGCATTCATTTAAAAAAAAAAAAAAAAAAATTTCTATCAAGCCAAGCTCTTGCAAAGCTCAAGATTGGCTATCTTTTATTTTTAATAGCTTCTGGCTGAGTTATTCAGCTGTAGTGCTCTACTCCTGGAGGAGCAGGACTTTGCAGTGCCGGATCAATAGCAACCCCAAGTGTCTTCATCTATCAGGAAAGCTTCAGCTACTACAGTGTAAACGCCTTTTGTGCTCGAGTGTTCACTGCTGTTGAAACACAACATTCCATCGTTTTTCTTCCCCCTCCTGCTGTAAACACGGACAAAGCTGGGAGTTACAAATTTATACTTTATTAATGTAGACTGGGATTTCAGAGCGGAAGGCACTATGCCATGAGGCGGTGGTTTTCCTCTGCGTTCCATATGGGATTTTTTCTCTTGTAAGGGTGATCCAATAAAGATCTCAAGCTTGTGCCGGCTTTTATCACTAGAAAAGAACTTGATTCTCTTTATAACCTGGTGTAAAGACAAACAGGGGGCAGGGGGTTAAAGACTAAGCAGCACTGTACTTCCAGAGACCGAAGGAGTGGCTGTGCTTAATCGAGCACTGAACTTCTTAGTAAAGCCACCCACACACCTACTTGCTTTAGAAGGATTGAGTGTATTTTAGCTGAGGAAAGTCAAAGTGCTCCATGCTGTAATATTAAAAGAATATGTAAAAAGCCTCATTTTCCCTTCTCAAAAGGATTTGTGTCATTATGAGCCAGCTGGTAAGTCCAACCTCTGAGCTTATTACTGGCCAAGACAACTTTGATGACCACTATACAGACTTCACCTAACGCGGGTGGTAAGCATGCCGGCCGCATCAGATGTCAATCATGGACAAAACCCAGCATTGTACTTCTCCCAGAACATCTGGGAATGCTTCCCATAGATATTAATTCTGCCTTAGCAGCTCGCCTGGACTCCTCAAGCTCCCCATGGAAAAAAAGCTTGAGCAGCCTGGAGTCCCCAGCCAAGACCTGCACACCCAGCTTCCGCTTTCTGATGAGGAACCAACCCAAGTTGAAGCCATGGACAGCATTCTCCATGGATGTTGGAAGAAAGCTGTCACTGATTCCCTCACTCCAAATCTAGTGCCTTATCCTGAAGCCAGACAGAAACTCCAGTCTCTACCTGAAGGTAAAATTAATTTTCAGGCAAGACAGCAGTAACAGGGGCCAAGGGAAACCATGCACCATGGTCAGCTGGACAGACACACCCAACACACTCTTCTATTTTAGTCTCAACCCTGCAGTCCAACAAAGAAGACATATAGGCCCTACCCAACATGATCACGCAATCCCTGGACTAAACAAGGAAGACCTGAGTGATCAGTATTGTGAATGACACACCTCGATCACTGCTTGGGAGAACAGCAGGCTCAGCTTGGATGAAATCAGGTTATTGGCAAATAATGAATATGATAGGGTAAGCAATAGGAATTTCACTGCTTGGCAAAGAAAAGTGTTTGCAAAAGTCTGAAGCTATGAAGCCACCTCCTTTGGTCAAAGGTTCAGTCACTGCAATTCAGCTTATGGGTAACAATGCTGCTGGTTCACCAGTGACCCTGAGCTTGCGCTTGGATACACCATGAATAGTATATCATCGGAGTAGGTGAGGAACCAGGTCTCATCCTGCCCAGCAATCACCTGGCCTCATGTCTTATCTTCAGATCTCAGATGGAGTGTGGGCAATGGCTAACCCTGATACCATCAGAGGTTAGAGAAGTGAGGAAGATCTAGCTGGTTTGACTCCCTCTCCTTATTCTTGAATTCAAAGGGAGGTGAAAACCAAGGCCACAAAAGTGATTCAGCTCTTTTTATAGCACTTAGTGGTTCACCAGCCAAAGCCAGGAGAATGAGGTCCTCCAGATAAGGTTACCTCACTGGGCTCCTGTTCCCATGAGCACCTCTCCTGTTCTTCCCTTTCTGCTTGGACCTCTTGGTCTTTGATACCTCTGCTCACTGACATAAAAGGAGACTTTTGGTGTCCAAAGCATTACGTGACCAGTACACACACCGACCTGCGCTGACACTGAGAACAGAAAGCTCTGTGGCTCCCTGACATCTTCCCCTAACACCAGAAAGGACCCTTCTAAAGCAAGTAAAAACAAACACATCAAAGGAAATGGGGTTGGGTGGAGCAGGAGGGGGAATCTTCGTATCTATCAATGGTACTAACAGACTTGATCAAGTGAACTCACATCTCACTGCTTTGAAGTGTCCAGGGACTTTATGGATCCTGCTGTTCTTAATCTAAATGCTCTGCCCAGCTCCATCACAGGGTGGAGGTTACTTCCACTGGCAGGCAAATTCACCCTGGTAATTCTGACCAGTACAAGCAAGGAGGCAGACAGCCACCAAGACCTTGCAAATGCAATGCATATCTACACTTTTGCATATTTTATTATTAACTTTGGACATTCTTTGTGTTTGACATGACCTGTCCCCATCTGACATCAAGCAGAAAATGTACTTCAATGCTTTTTCATGCAGCACTGTTGAGGTGCACGGACTAGACCATCGCCTGTTGGTTTTGTCCAAGAGGAGTGTAATCTTAGGGTAGGTCTCAACATCAGGCAAACTATGGAGACACTAAATTGATCCCGAGTTGGGATCCTTCTGAACAGGGAGGACAGTCCACCGAGATAAGAACATCATTACACCCAGTTCAAGACTTTTCAGACATGAAAGGGTTCAAGTGAACTGTGCAGGCAAGCACAAGCATGACTATTTCTTAGTTTCTTAGGCAGCGGTTAGACCGAACTTCTCCCTTTTGCACGAGCAGCCCACACAAAGTGCAGTTTGCCTGCAGCAGGATCTCTCTTTTGGTTTGGGAAACCACAATCCGAAAGATCACAAGAAGCTTTGCTTTATTTGGATGTAAACCAGCATCAGATCTCCAAAAGCTGCCAGGAGTAAACCCCAGCACCGTGTTTTCAAAAGGTTTTACTTACTTGTATTTTAAGAGCAGCCACTGAACAAGCCACAGTCCTACAAGGATCATGCCGTTGATTTCACAAATAGAAAAAGCCCATTGCACCCGATCAAAGCGATCAAAAAATGCATCTGGGAGGGGAGGCTGCACCTCCTTGGGAGGCACTCGTTCATGAACGACTGAGATAGTCACTGTGGTAAATACGAAACAAAAAAGTGCATAAATAAAAGCCAGGAAAGTCTTGCCCCATTCCATAGGATACTGTGAGCGCTCTGGCTCGGGCATAGGGATCTTTATCATCTCCTTCTTATACCCATTTGGCACCCCATTCAGCTTGGTTTTACTGCTGAAGCCATTCTCACGCGCAGTGCTGCTGACGCGGATGTGCCCATTGACGTGCCCGTTCTTGTGAGCCTCGATGTGGTGAGCCATTTTTAAAGTCTCAATCATGTGCAAAAGCCGCTGTCCGCTGTCGGAAGACACCCGGGAGAGAGGCGTCGTCTTAAAATCCTCCTCCGTCAGGTTTATCAGATCCTGCCCGGTGAAGCTCTTCAACGGCTCGCAATACTCCGGCACTGCATTTTCCGTTAGCCAATTCGTCACCTCCTCGGGTGACCACAGCATCACTTCTTTCATCTCGCCAGGCAGCCGAGGCACAGTCTGACATTGATTTTAAATTGGGCAGCAGTCACTGTGACTCCAGCGTGCCGGGAAGCTCCTCCTTGGCTTCATCTTGTCCAAGGAAGCAGTCTGGCAAGAGGCAAGTCTCAGTCTCTAACCATCTGATACGAGCATCCAGGCACCGTGGCGAGCATGGGAAGAAGTTCACTTCACATTTGCATTGTCATTCTTCTACCTGTGGAGGAGAAAAACCCCAAAGCGGTCATTAGGATGGCTTTTACCAATAGTTTGCAATCCACATTTAAAGACAAAATTACTGCAAAAGAACAGCAAGACTCTGGCATGGAAAACACCAAAGGATTCGAGCTCTAGCTCTGTACCGACAGCATTGTCCTTTCCGACCTCGTTACTCATTTCTCAAGAGCTTTGTTTTTTATTATAAACACACTTTGCAGCTGTGGGAAGGGCTCCTTCCTGCTCTATTTGTTAAATTTTCTGTTACTATGCAGCTGCGGTCCATGATCAGCACACAGATTCCTCTAAAATCCTAATACTAATGGATTTAAGGATCTACAGGGCAAAAGTTGAGTGTTTATTGTCTCATGTGATCCTCTCTGCTAATGCTGTTGGTGCCATAGTTACCAACGGGAAGCAGGAGGAAGCTGGAGAGCAGATCTGTTCACCAGACCAGCACGACACAGGCAATGGCACAGTAATTCAACCCATACTCGCCCTCTAGAAGTACACAGTTCCACACTTTGGTCTGCAGAGGAGCTCTGGGACCCGGCTAAGGTGCAGCCTGCTCCCACGTTTCACAAAACCTGCCTTTCTCGAGTCTCTGGAGGCTCTGCTCTCAGCAGGCTGGAAGTGGTTTATTCCCCCATGGCTGGAAAACAGAGCAGGTCAGCAGCAACGCTGCAGATGTGCTCAGAGGAGCTGCTCACCTCAGACTCCCAGCCCGGCTTCGCTACCCACTGCCACACACACCAAACTCAGAGAATCATAGAATGGTTTGAGTTGGAAGGGACATCAAAGATCATCCAGTTCCAACCCCCCTGCCATGGGCAGGGACACCTCCCACTAGACCAGGCTGCTCAAGGCCCCATCCAACCTGGTCTTGAGCACATCCAGTGTTGGGGCATCTACAACCTCCCTGGGCAACCTGTGCCAGTGTCTCACCACCCTCACAGTGAAGAATTTCCCCCTAATTTCCAAGGTGACAAATCTTCTCTCGCCCTTTCAGCTGGGTATCCAGTTTGTGGATGACACCATGCTGTGTAGTGTGGTCAAAATGCTGGAAGGATGCTGTCCAGAGCATGCCAGCCTCATGAAGTTTACCAAGGCCAAGTGCAAGGTCCTCATCTGGGCTGGGGCAATCCCAGACACAAATACAGGTTGGGCAATGGGTTGGATACAGAGCAGCCTTGAGGAGAGACTTGGGGCTGCTGCTTGATGAAAAGCTCAACATGAGCCAGCAATGTGCCAGTGCAGCCCAGAAAGCCTTAACTGTGTCCTGGGCTGCATTAAAAGAAGTGTGGTCAGTAGGTCGAGGGAAGTGTTTCTGCCCCTCTACTCAGCTCTTGTGAGACCCCACCTGGAGCACTGTGTCTAGCTCTGGAGCCCCCAGCACAAGAAGGACATGGGCCTGTTGGAGAGGGTCCAGAGAAGGGCTACAAGGATGGTCAGAGGGCTGAAACACCTCTCCTGTGAAGACAGGCTGAGAGAATTGGGCTTGTTCAGCCTGGAGAAGAGAAGGCTCAGAGGAGACCTTATTGTGGCCTTCCAGTATCTGAAGAGGGCCTACAGGAAAGCTGGAGATGGACTTTTCACAACTACCTATAGTGATAGGATGAGGGGTAATGACTTTAAACTGGAAGAGGGGAGATTTAGATTGGAAATTAGGAGGAAATTCTTCACTGTGAGGGTGGTGAGACACTGGCACAGGTTGCCCAGGGAGGCTGTAGATGCCCCAACACTGGAGGTGTTCAAGGCCAGGTTGGATGGGGCCTTGAGCAGCCTGGTCTAATGGGAGGTGTCCCTGCCCATGGCAGGGGGGTTGGAACTGGATGATCTTTGAGGTCCCTTCCAACCCAACCCATTCTATGATTTTATGACCTTAATGCATTGCACCTAGTTGTTGGATAGGAAGCCTGGTTTTTGTTCTACAAGTTAAAAATACGTAGCGTACCACAAACCCCACTTTGCTACAAGTCAGCAACACACACAAAATCATGTAGATAAGCAAGGTTATTATATATGCAGGAAAATCAACATCCAAACAGGCTAGCCTCAAAATAAATGAAAGCATTTAGGTTTGGAGGACCCTAGTAGATGTTCAGCAGCTCTTCAAGGTAATATTTACAGTTTTGGTCACATCCTGCTACTATTCATATAAATGCTTGTCATCAGCTAAAAAAGGAACCAGAAGAAAAACGAAGTGAGATTTTTGTTTAAACAAAATGGAACTAGGTAACAAACTGCTGCACCTGAAAAATAGCTTAGAAACCTTAGAAAAGCTGATGGCTTCCAACACAAAAATATAGGGAACAGGTGTTACTTGCTGGAACATCTTCCTGCATTTTTGAGACACAAGCAGGAGAATCCTCAGCACGAGGTGGCAGTGAGCACTATCAGCAAACCCCCAGGTTTGAGATGTTCATTCAATGAACAAACCAAGAATGGTCCTCCCCAGAGCAAAGAAAGGAAAGCCAGGAGAGCCCCCTTCTCCAGCCTGCCGTCCCCCAGCCCAAGCCTCTCCTGCATCGCAAACACCAAATGACCTAAAGAAAGCACAGGGGAAAAAAAACCCAAAACACACTTAATATTTTCAAGAGTCGTATCATGCCTTTATCAGCATGAAGAATATTTTTAGCCTCTGTGAAGCTACCAGATGTTTGCATTCCATTGCAGGGAGGTAAATTGCCACTAAGGAAAATCACAATAATCTACGCTGCTGGCAGGATTTGAGTCAAAGTGGGACAAAACAAACACTCCTACACCATACCTGACCATGCTGCACCATGAGATGCCGCGTCAGGAACTACACAGCATCAGATACACCACTAACACAGACTTCTCTATGGGCTTGCTGTGTCTGAGGACAGCGCCTTATTATCTTGATAAAGCTCAAGTCTGGGCTCTTGGTCAGCAGCAGAACCTCCTTTCCCCTGGTAGGTTTTAAGCTGAGGTTTCAAGCTGGTAGGTTTTCAGATGAGCTCTGTGTGGAGCCTAGAAGAAGAAAAATCTTTTGCTAACTGCAAATATTACTCTAAAACTAGCACAAGAGTTGGAATATACTCGTGTGACCCCATGAGACGTAGCCTGGTAGGGTTATGAGAGAAAATGTGTGTGGGTTTGGCAATATTGTTAAAAACTACAATCAATTCATAAAGTCATAGTTAGAAATGCTATTAAAGGCACCATATGGAAGAATACAGACTAACTTCAATTTTTGGACATTATGGAATATAAAGACACAAAATATGGATAAAAGATTAGAGAAGTGATCATACCTCTGTACTTAGCACTGGTGAGGCTGCAATTTGAATCCTGGGTTCAGTTTTGGGCCCCTCACTCCAAGGACCTTGAGGGGCTGCAGTGTGTCCAGAGAAGGGCAACAAAGCTGGGGAAGGGTCTAGAGCACAAGTCTTGTGAGGAGCGGCTGAGGGACCTGGGGGTGTTCAGCCTGAAGAAAAGAAGGCTCAGGGGAGACCTTCTCAGTCTCCACAACTCCCTGAAAGGAGGTTGGAGCCCGTTAGAGGTCAGCCTCTTCTTCCATGGAAGAAGTGATAGGACAAGAGGAAACAGCCTCAAGTTGTGCCAGGGAGGTTTAGTTTGGACATTAGGAAGAATGTCTTCCCCAAACAGGTTGTCAAGGGCTGGCCCAGGCTCCACCCAGGCAGGTGGAGTCCCGATCCCTGGACGGGTTTCAAAGTCGTGGAGATGTGGTGCTGAGGGACATGGTTAAGTGGTGACCTAGCAGCGCTAGATTAATGGTTGGACTTGATGGTCTTAAAGGTCTCTTCCAACATTAATGATTCTATTATTCTATACCTCCTAAAGAGTCTTTGCTAGTTTTGAAAATGAGAAACTCCATCTCACAGAGGCACATGCTTTCATCCCATCTTCTCCTCTGTGGATGGATGGACAACGATGGCACAGCTGCGCCAAGGAGCAAGAAGCTACTGAGCAGAAAGCTTCAGTCGTCGTGGATAATGTTTCTGGGAGCACAAGCTCAGCACTGGCTGGATGCAATCCCAACCTGCTGCTATCACACCACCAGCGTCTAAATCACTACTGAGCACCTTTTGTAAAAGCAGAGTAACCGATACTCACAGGGCAGAGCCTTAGAGGAAAGATAATACTCTGCCAAGGAGGCAGGCTGAGGAGTTGTTCTCATTGCGATTTAAATAGAAGAAAAATAACTAAAATTTCTAATTCACAGCCTAATGGGGGAGGAACAGGCAAAAAAGCTGCTTTACTAACACCTTCCAGCCTGTTGCATTAAAAATACCTCATTTTCTATCATGCGTTCATGAAAGCTTGATTGGGTGAGGGTCACAGAAACAACCTGGGAGGCTAACAGCCCTCGCTGGCCCCTGTGCTCCTACAGAAAGTCATCTCCCGTCCACAGAACCTGAGGATGGGCATCAGGTAGGGGTTGTTAGCCTGCACCAGGCAACTAAAAGGCTCCCTCCATCTGTAGCAGATCTGCTTCATTAAAGAGGCTGTATCTGATAACAAATTATAAATAACAATGTGATTATCATAATAATACCAACTGTGCTATAATAATGATGGCACGTAAAACTGGTACCTCAAAATACCCACACCACGAGACTTAGCAGGATGAAGCAACTTCATCAAGTCACCTCCTCCTTGTGTTTCTGTGACCTTTTTTCCCCTGTTCCCAGCACACACTGAATTGCCATCTCAAAACTTTCAGATCCTCTTCCACTTGCCCAACCAAGAGTATTTCCCACCACCGCTTCAATCTGCCCATACGAGGGTTGTGATACCACAACCGTGGCCACTCCAGTGGGTTAAACAAGTATTTGAGAGTGCACCACATAACCCTGTGTATCAAGATCTGCTTCCTTTTGCATCACTTTGTGGAGATGTGATCAGGCATAAGGACCAAACGTGGGAGCATCCACCTCTTTGGCTGCAGAACAAGATAATCAGCAATAAAACCACCAGCTCCACACTTGACTTGGTGTCCAAGGTGCATAAAACTGCGGTTTTCACTCTCTAGGTCTGCTTAGAATCATATAATTATTTACATTGGAGAAGTCCTTTAAGATCATCGAGCCCAACCATAAACCTACTCTACCAAGTCCGCAGCTAAACCATGTCCCTCAGCACCACATCTCCACAGCTTTTAAAGCCCTCCAGGGACGTTGATTCAACCACCTCCCTGGGCAGACTGGGCCAGGGGTTGACAACCCTTTCAGTGAAAAACGTTTTCCTCACGTCCAACCTAAACCTCCCCTGGTACAACTTGAGGCCGTTTCCTCTTGTCCTATCACTTGTTACTTCTGAGAAGAGACGAGCACCCACCTCTCTAGAACCACCTTTCAGGGAGTTGTGGAGAGCGAGAAGGGCTCCCCTGAGCCTCCTTTTCTCCAGGCTGAACAACCCCAGGTCCCTCAGCCGCTCCTCACAAGACGTGTTTTCCAGGCCCTTCACCAGCTTTGTTGCTTGGAGGATAACTAAGCACTCACTGCTTCAGATTTCATTTCAAAGTCCATGGGCTCACCTCTGAGCAAGCGATGGACATCCCCCAGGCAGGCAGCACCAGACTGCATCTGGGATGGCTGCAGGGTCTGTGGAGCAGTAACCTTGCTCCACAACCCTGGAGCTGCTTTAGACACCATTCCCTTCACCTCTAAACTTGCAAACAGAAAGCATGATGCCTCATAATTAACCCAGATTAGACAAAACCACATCCACCTCAAACAGCAAAGAAAGATGCCCCCCAAACCATTTTGCTCATTTCCAATCTCCCCCTAAAGCACTTTGAAACCTGCCTGAAGAAAACCTGAGTCTTCCCAAACCAAATCACACCTTCCTCCTGTTTGTACAGAGCTTTTATTCTCTCAGCGAGGACCTTTGCTGCCAAGGCAACAGTCACTATAGAAATCAGGAGAATAACCAGCCATTTCAGAAACCATCTCAAGCTCCTCACCAGGGGCCAAGCAGATTTTCAAACCCCAGCAGAGGCAGCAGGTGTGGTTCAGTTGCACCCTTCCCAAAAAACCCTGGAGCAGCTGAGATGATAAATAAACAAATAGTAAACCTAGGGTTAAAAGTAGCGATGTCCAGGGATAAGCTCAGTCTGAAGATGAAACAAACCAGAGATCGCCCCATGCAAGAGGCTCCATCACTAGCAAGTGAGAGACCGTCGGCATTTTAAAATATGGCAATAAAGCCAGTTTTGTGCTGTAAATACAAATATATGCAAATACAAAATAACTGGAAGTATAAAATTGAGGTACAGATGGGCTCACGGGTTTCATGGAGTGCCAAGTTTGGTTCCCAGGATAGGTCCCAGATGGAAAACACTGCCCTGCAGACTGAAAGCCAGAGCAAGCAGGGCTACTACTACGAAAGGAGAGGCTGGGATCAATCGGTGAAGCAACGCCCACGTACCCTGAATAGCTACTTACGCAGCTCCAGAGGGAGAGAGAAACATTGCCTGCATACCACACAAATCCCTGAGCAACCTGTTTTTTCTAAATTACTGTATAGGAAGAAGCAAAAAAAACACCAACCACTGTCTATTTCCTATTCTAATCTAATGAAAAAATAAGAAATGAAAATCCACTGATGGGCAGGGATCTTAGTACTGTGGTTCTGAACCCAAGCTTGGAGTTCAGCAGCAAGGATTTCAAAATGAAAGTACTTACATCATATCTGAATACGCAAACTGATGGGAAACACCGCCAGGGAGTATCTTGGCTACAAAAATGTGTGTGGCTATGTGCATACATGCACACAGTCTAAGTTAGGTGATGGGCACACCTCTTCTCTCCAAACCTGCTGCAGCCTCATCCCTTTGCTTCTTCATAGCCCTACATCTCTTTGCTCAACTTTCTTCCTCAGGCTTGGAAGTAGCCAGCAAATGCTCAGGAGAAGGCTCCCCTGACCAGCAATTGGCATGGGAGCAGTTAGTAAGCAGGGCTTTTGTTCTGACACTAAGGAAATCCAGCTTTGAGTGATCCTCAGGTGAGGAGGGCAGGTCCTGCCTTGGGTTTAAGTTATACACAATTATTTCAGCCTGAAAAGCCTCCTGAGGTGCCATGATCTGCAGGAACAGCCAGTGGCAGGGCTAAGCCAAGGGCACGTCTCATTTTGTGCTGCATATACCACAATCCTAGTGCCTAAATCCTAAAATAATGTGATGCCTGCAACAGAACTGGGATGAGTATTAGCTTATTTTTCAACAGCTGCAATAGCAAACCCACCTTCCAACTCCCTGCCCCAAACACTTTTAGTTCGGTGCATGAAAGACACAAATAACATCAAAGTTAATTTGTGCTGAGGGGAAAAGAACAAAACCCACAACTATATTCAACTCCTAAGAGTATTTTACTTGAGGAAAAGTGGGTTTGTGTTCTTCCAGCCCTCCACCCCCAAAGGGCTGTGTGAAAATATTAACGGACCATCACAAATCCTCACCCATGGGGAACCTGCTTTGACACCAGGATCTTCCCACAGAATCACAGAATGGTAGGGGTTGGAAGGGACCTCTGGAGATCATCTTGTTCAACTTCCCTGACAAAGAAGGTTCAATGACGACAGGTTACACAGGAAAGTGTCCAGGGGGGTTCTGAAAGTCTCCAAAGGAGGAGACTCCACAACCTCTCTGGCCAGTCTAGGCCAGGCTCTGTCACCCTCACAGTAAAAAAGTTTCTCCTTATGTTGAGGTGCAACTTCCTGTGTTCCAGTTTGTGCCTGTTGCCCCTCATCCTATCACTGGGCACCACTGAAAAGAGACTGGTCCCACCTTCCTGACCCCCACCCTTCAGACATTTATAAATATTGATCAGATCCCCTCTCAGCCTTCTCTTCTCCAGGCTTAATAGCCCCAGGGCTCTCAGCCTTTTCTCCTAACGGAGATGTTCCAGTCCCTTAAATCATGCTTGTAGCTCTCAGTTGGACTCTCTCCAGTATTTCCCTGTCCATCTTGAGCTGGGGAGCCCACAACTGAACACAGTACTCCAGATGCGGCCTCACCAGGGCAGAGTAGAGGGGGAGGATGTTGTGCCGATTCAGCCATCATCATTTGATGCTCCCATCAGTTGCCTGATAACACAGGCCGACACTGAACCCAGCAACATCGCCTCACAAGTCTTCTTTCAGACAGTCCTGCCATTGGTTCCTGTGGGCCCAGCTCCTCCACTGCCCACTGTGGTGCCAGCATCACCTGCTGGACACAAGGGACAGAGATGGCTCCTCAGTGGCCCTTCACATGGAAGGACACCACCATGAGAGCTCAGCAAGATGCAGCCAGCCCCAACAGGAAGCTCTTCTAACTGATCGACTCCTGGTTAATATGATCCTGGCCTCACCCACCACCCCAACCACAACCACTTGGGTGAGGGTGGAGCCACAGAGACACAGGTGGGCCAGGTTCTGCCTCTGGAACATGAAGCCAATAGGAACAACAAAACATTCTGCTAGGCTGTGTCTCATCCACAGGTCAACTCCAACTTGGGGCCCACAACTCAGGCCCCAGCACTTCACCCTTAAAATAAAAAAATATTTTAACACTAACACTTTAGTGTTTTAAACCAAACAACAGGGCCATACATTTGAGTGGAGAAAAAAATTAACTAAATAGAAGAACCTTGCTGATGGGAACTGTGTTGATGAACCAAAGGTGATGTTTTGTCTTTAGGTTCATCAGTGATGTAACTGAATGTTTTCTTACCTGTTTGCATATGACATCACTTTCATGTTGGGGTACTGTAAGGTGATTGCAGAATAATGGGCCAAAATATTCAAGCTTCCACTGATGCCCTTATGTTTCAGACCATTACTACTGGATGTGAGTGTGTATTTCAGCCCTTGTAAGAAGCCTGTATAACAGCATGTCCCTGTTGGAGTCAGGAGGCAGATTTCCATCAGTGGTGCCAATAGCGATGTATATGTATCTGTACATTAATGGCAGTGGAGTCCCCATCCTTGAGGCAGTGTGTAGGTATGAGGTTATCAGTCAGTATCTTCAGACCTTAATAGTTCACCCTGGAGTGGATGCCTTGCAGGCTGAGCAAGGCTAAATCCTGGATCCTGACAGGTATTGTTTTATTTTGAGTCATAGTCGCTTTGGGCTGTGGTGACAGCTGCTGACTTTGCAAATAGCTGGGCTGGTTGAGGATATTAAAATATCTCTTCATTACCAATCTTGTTGCTAGACGGTATCACCCTGGTAAATCTTTAATGGAAATAAGTGTGCTTACTTCACCCACTACAGCCCCAGCTAGAAGGTTTGATTAAAACAGCTGATAACCTTGTAGACCAGACTAATGTGAGTGATGGAGGGCTCATACAGTCTTTTGTTAGCAGGGCTCTGCAAGTGGTAACTGCAACTAATGGGTTATGAGGAGCGACCAGGAGTGGTAGCAACTTCGTCCTACACAACCAGATCTGAAAGAGGATACACGTATGCAGAAAAGCTCGTTCTTACTCAGAATGCTACTGCGTCGATTTATATTGGTTTGGGAAAGAGAATACAACTTCCCCTTCTCCAAACACAATTATTGCTAGTACAATTTGCATTTTAGCTGTAAGTCATGCCAGTATAATGAATTTTAATAACCAGATTGGTATCTCCATGCTGGGAGGTCTGCATTCACCTGATAGTTTTGCTAAAAAACATTATACCCTTTACTGAAATTCTTACGTGACTAGAAAAAAAAAGCCTTAAAAAGTTATGTAGGTAGGTGTTTATGTGGTTTTTTAGTAATGTTGCTCTAGATAGATAAATAATTTGAAATGTTAAGTCAGAGTATCTTCTTTTTTTTTTTCTTTGAAATAGTGTAGACTGCTCATAATAAATGTGGTAGAATAAATAGGACAGATTTTGTTTTTAACTTTGCTGCAGAGAACAAATACATAAAAGTTGTCTTAATCTTTTGTTGACTGTGTACTGGTTTTGTTTCTGGCCTGCAGTTTGCAAAGAGAGACTCAGAAAAGGAAGTGAGAAGTATTTTACAACTTGAACTAGTTTTAATATCTAACAGATTTGTTGCAACATCTGTACAGGAGCCTGCAGGGAACATGAGTATTCTGAAAAGAAAAGCTTCATGCCTGCTTAAATCCTATTGTAGGTTTACTGGTTCAGCATCAGGAAATGGGGTGGCCTGGTGCCTCTAGACTCCTGACTGGGAGGATGGTGTACTTCGGAATTGCTGTAGTTTGCAGACTTTTTTTTCTTTCTGTATACTATTGGATTCATTAATACATGTTGGGTTTTGCTTTTGCTTTTCAGAGTACGTTGCAGAACCATCATGAGATATATATATTGCATAACACTTGCTGAAAAGATTGTACTTTCTCAGGAGTAGAAGAGGATTTCAGAAGCATTTCAGTATAAAGATTAAGTGTTTCAGATCACGACGTTGTGCTTCAAAGGAAATTCTCTCATGAAATGTATTAGCACAATGAAGACTATTGCTCTCTTCTTATCACATATTTAAATTAAACCCTCAGCCATAAATGAAAAGTTATAAAGGTAGCAAGCAAGAAAATAAAGAAACTGTACTCTACTTATTTGTTGGGTGAGGAAAAACTACAAATACTCTGATGATGAGGTCAATATGGCTAGATATGGATAGGGTATAGAATCATGCTCTATGCAAGTTGAAGGGGGTTTTGAGGGAATGAGAAGCTACCAGCAGGTGCTTTATTTGTGCTAGTAATCTGGTAAGTAAAGCAAAATACACATATGGCATAGTTTCTCTGATGTTAACAGTGCTGTGCTTACTTACACCTGCAAATTGTCCTGTGCTTTTGGTTACAGTGATAGTGTCAGCTGGATAAAATGAATTATATACACGTTTCTCCACAGTCTTTACACTATTTGCAACTGCTTCTGCTTCCCTGCTCTCTACTATTGTCTATACTGAGCAAATTTACTAATATAACTAATATCCCTCAAAGCAATATTTATGGGACTGTGCTAAGGAAAGAGGCTGTTCTAAGGGTGTTCAGGACCTCTGATGGAGTACTTTTCAACCATAATACATCCTTTGAAAGTATTGACAATTCACAGAATATAGCGCCAGTAGTTCACATTGGTTTTGCTTCTTACTGACAGTTTTCCTTCCTGTGTCCACAAGGAAATGTCATTCATCCTGGGGAGTACAGGAAAAGGCAGAATGGTGAAAATAGTAGTGTCAAGGACAGGAATAGGATAGGAAACTGAAACTCTGTTAAGAAAAAAAGACTTTTTGATGTTTCAAAACACAGGCTACTTAGCTTCTCAATATATTATTTGTCCCCAGCTTTCTGAAATTGGTAGGTTTCTAATGTGTCCCTGATTGTATTTTATGAGTACTAGGACAAAATTGCTAATGAGTGAGGAAGTGTAGTAGACAGCAAGTCTAATCCAAGGTATGATGATTGTTCTCAGAGAAGCAGCAAAACTAATTCTAATGCTAATTCCAAGAGCAACTTTGCTTTGTTTTCTTTCTAAACAGGAGATACCTGAAGATAAGTTCAAGGCTGGATTTAAGTGTTGTGTTGACCAAGAAGACATTAGAAGGTGATATCTTCTTGATCTGTGCATCCAGGAGAGAGTTTTACAAAATTAGGTTTTCAGAATATGCTAATGACTTGTATTGTAGAATTGATAAAACCGTGAGACAGGCATCAAATGTGCATCCAAATTTGATGCTAGCTGTTGCACAAAAAATATAACCTATAAGATCTCAGTCTCAAAAAGATACCCAAAATGAACATGAAAGATCCTACATGTCCTGTCAGTCATCTCACGCAGCATTCGTAATTCCATAATCACATTTTTCTATTGATGAATTAATAAAATATGTGAAGAGTCTCCATATTGCTTGCAGTACAAGATATGGGTAGAATATACAGCAGGATGTGGTAGGAAGAAATACAGCCTTTATGGGGATAGTTTTTGGGCTCGTCCCTAAGTGAAGGCTAGGCTGAGAGCAGAGGTTAGAATAATACCACCTCTGAGATGTGCCCTCAAGTTTGACCACTAGCTGCTGAATGGCACTACGTTTCTGTGACTTGTGTTGCAACTGCTGACTGATCTAAATTTGTAGAAGTACTTCTTCCATCTTAAAACCACAATGAATAGATCTTAGAAAGACATCTTTTCTCTTTTGGTACTTGGAAGGACTAGCCTTGATTATGAGCAGTTTCTTAGGTCCGTACTGCTCCAGACATTGTGGAAACTACAGCATGATATCAAGCATACAACATCCTGGTCACTCCCTCCATAAGGGAGCAGACTGGTAAGAGAGAGTGGGACAGACATCTGTAGCAGCATTAGCTGGTGTGAGGCCCTCTTGGTGAAAGGACTGTCTTCTAGTCAAGCATGCTGCATAGTCAGCACCTGGGAACACCACCATTTTCATTTCAAGTGGCCTTGTGTGAATGGTGGGTCAAAAATCCATCATTCTTTTCCTTAACCACAGAAACCTTATGCAAGATGAAATCAGGCAATCTAGATGCAATAAAACTAAGTAGGGAAATTGTTGGGCAATACCTGCTGACATTGCTATCACTAGACATAGACCATGTGTGACTGCTGTCAAATGAAGTATGTAAACTTTACCGAGCTGTGGTGTTCTGCGAAGGTTAAGGATAGTCATGCTAGAACCCTAGCATGGCCTCTTGAAGGAGATCCACCTCTGTGGCATTTGATACCCAAAAGAACTGAAAGGCAGAAGTTTTCTTTAGGTAGGGACGTCCATGCTGGCAAGGTGATCATCAAGCTGCATTGGTGCGGCTCTGGAACTTGCGGCTCTTCAGAAGAGCCAGAGCCTTGATGGAGAAGGGGAACCCTGTTGAGGGTGCATGCATGTTGTAGCTTTAAATCTATAAAGGGATGTCTGGCAGAAGGAGACTCAGAAACTCTGCCAGGAGTAGGAGGTAGAGGGGGCAAAAGCAGTTTAAGGTAGTACTTCCCAATTTTTCTGACTGATGGATGCCTGTTAGCCTCATTCTTTCTCTTGTACCGCCACGGAGCTGTTTTGTCAAACCTTTAAAAGAGACGCTGTTGAAAACAGTGTTTTAATAGACTTCTATGGGCCAGCCTTAGAGCGTTTAGCCTGGCTTGGTGGACCATACTTTGGGAGTGCCTTCTTAAGGGGAATTCTGGTCTACTTATTGTAATAAAGTTCTCAATT
Organism: Coracias cyanogaster; assembly: GCA_033124195.1. Classification (NCBI taxonomy): domain Eukaryota; kingdom Metazoa; phylum Chordata; class Aves; order Coraciiformes; family Coraciidae; genus Coracias; species Coracias cyanogaster. The sequence continues at coordinate 99,043 of JAVSBS010019577.1, read as the reverse complement.
CATTGTCAGAAGACTGAAACTCTTTTGGGGATTCTGCACTATTGTCATTTGACATGGTGGCTGTCGGGGATCGTGGATGGTTTAGAGGCATATGGGGGGTATTGGCCTATCACAGATTCCCTGGGAGCTGCTGTGTGCCATGGGGGGCCTTGGAGTCTATTCTCTCTTGCAGAAGGGGCATGCTCTGCCACCCCCAAGGAACAATAATGTTCAGACAAAGAACATTTTTTCCAGATCTCTTTTGCAAACATGGAGCTGAGTGTAGAACCCTTTCTGAGCCGAGAGGGAGCTGTAGAATTTTGTGTATCTGCTCTACTGTGAAGCCCAGGCAAATATTGGGCAGAGGCTTCTTTGGAGAGTGACATTTTGGGACCATCTGAGTGCAGATGGTTCTTGCTACTCTAAAACCAGAAAAAGAATTTCTCAACCCTAAACAGAAGATTTTTCATCCTTGTCAGAAACAACTCCACTCAATTATGGAGACATGGGTAGTAAAAGCCAAAGCACGTATAAAAGCAGAATGAAGTGCTCTGAAGCCATAGGAGGAAGTCTGAGTGCTCAGTAAATAAGCTGCTTTTGATGGAATTCCAGGATAGCTACTACATCACTGAGATCAGTTGTGGGTCTACACCAGGTGTGGATTGTGTGGGACAAAGACACAGACATATTCTCTCAAGCAGTATCTTTTTAGGAGATGGTCAAATGCAACAGAATGAGCCCACCACTACCAAAAAGATGGTACCTTGTCTCCTTTCTTTTCCTATCATATATACTGTGTTTTCTCTGACACTCATATCTCTCCAGAAACTGATTTAATTCACTCAAGTGGCAGACCATTTATGCCATTTATGTCATGGGTAGTTTTCTGAAATTTCAGTCAATCAAATCAGGTCATAGAAGAAACTGATGCTACAACCATAACATATGACAGTGGAATATGTGGAATACAGGAACTGGAGCATAGAAAGAGAGAAGCAGGAGAAGAAAAAAGGGGAAGACCGGCCTCATACTTTCAGCTGCAGGGAACCATTTAGTGGGTTTATCTACCCATCAAACTTATGCTGTGGCTTTATGCCACTTCAAACAATTTTTCCAGTAAAATTGAAGAGTTTTTAGTACTAATTTTTCTAAATACCTTTTCTCCCTTTTTTTTTTCTCATGAGGAACTGGTAGGTAATCTGCATTTTTAGCTCTTCGCATGCCTGAATTTTTCTGAACTTTGCTGAATTTCTTGACCCAGATGTTGGTCTTCTCTTGTTTCAAGTTCCATGTTTTCTGTAATTACTTTTTTTTTCACATGATAAAAATTCTTCAGCTCAGGAAAAAATAGGTAAGTAGAAGTCAAACAGCAACAAAATACTGAATATCAGCCATATGGGACTCAGATTTAAAATGTGTAGTAAACTTCACTGCTTTACTGCCTGTGGTTGTTCCTGTGAACATTCAGATTAGAGCAAAAAAGAGATGGGCCATAAATACAATGGTCTTTAGAAGCAGTGACTAATAGGGAAAGGCAGGTCAAATATCAACCAACAATTTTAGCCTCAGTCCCTTGGGGATTATACACAAACAGCTAAATATAGGAGCATTCTCCTAAATTCAGACAAATTAATTAAGGCCAGAAAGAATTTAATGTGGCTGAGAGCCCGCTAGGAAAAGCAAAGTCATACTATTTCGTAAGTCTGATTTCTTATTCTCAGTGAACAAATTGTCTTGAATGACTGGTAACTTCCACACTCTCTTGACCAGAACAAACACCCATCCCGTTCACTGAAGGGGACTTTTCTTTACTGCTGAAGATCCTTATTTCTGTAACAGAATCTTGGGAAAACCTAGGTTTGAAATTTTGGAGCATTAGACTTCCTATGTACTCTGTCCTTTTAAAAATTGTATTCCCCAAATAATAAGAAAATACAACAACTAGACACCTCTTCAGTGGCACAAGCAATGCAGGGATCCTACATTTAGATTTCAGAACATTTGTTGGGGAGTGTTTCTTTCTATTCTGGCACTGAGTAGTAAAACAGAGATTGAAAAAAAATCTTTCAGAAGCATGTATCTTTGCAGCCAGCTCAGACCAGTGACCACCTACCCCTCACCACTGACCCTTGGTACCCTTTTGCATACAACTTTGATGCAGCTATTTCATGGTTCCTTCCCCTCACTTGCCAACTCAAAACTACACTTGCTCTTTGGATAGGACTAGACTCTGGGTCCCGTCTGGGCCTTTAAATAGTTACTTATGATTACCAGTAAATGAAATTTTTCAGTGGACACTGGAACAACTGGCAGTGATTAAGTACTAGGGGCAGACAGACCCAGGAAAGGGGCTAGAACACTGTGACTCGAGGGCAGTGAAGGTGGTACCAGGGAACAGGGGAACAAAGATGGAGCTGCACAGAACAGTGACTGGAGCGGAAGAATGGGAAATGCTGTTATGGGGTCCATGTGGAATATGAGAAGCATCAGTAAAAGAAGGGATTGGGAATGTGACGTGTTACAGGAGTTAGGCTGCTTTAATCTGTCAGTGTGGTGTGACAGGGAATGAACGGGATCCACATTTCTGCTGTTTCTTACACATTCTTGTCATATTGGCTGGTTTGCAGGCATATATCAGAGTATTCATTTAAATTTTTTATTTATATCTGAAATCTGCTCCAGAGGAATTTGTAGGTCCTTCAGCAGGGATGTTTTCTTCCTTTGTCTTTGTAAAAGCAAAGATCAACCCACAACCTTTCATATTTCTTAACTAATTTTGTATTGAGATGTTTATTACATCTTTCTTGCCTGGGGAAAATCCCATTTGTCTCCAGTGCCCAGTAGTTTCTTCTGTTTCCTGTGAAAAGCTGTTCTTCTCAGTAGGCTGTGCTTCAAAGATATTTGCTCTAAAATGCAGGCTTAACAAAAGCCAGGCAGCCTGCTCTATCCTATCTGCTTTAAGCAAGCGCATAAAAAGAGCTTCTAAAACAAACAATGAGTTCTAACAGCTGAGTATCTTTATAAACATGTTAATGGAGAAGTGTAAATGGAAAGAAATCAAGTTGATGGTATTTTTTAACCTACATTTAAAACTTACTTTAAAATAAGACTCCAAGTAAGTAGGAGGGTTGGAAAGGGAGAGTGAGGAAAAGGATCTCTCGCTCTTTCTTTCTTTCTCTCTTTCCAGCTTGTTTACTCTGTCTGTGTGCCAACACAGTGTGGGTATTCAGTTTCACTCTTTTCATAAGAGTTTTATACAGACATGCACCGATTTTTAAATTTCTATGATAATTGCATATGTTAGTAGGGGATGAGAAACCTGTTTAAAAAGTAAAGGATCCATCCTGTAAAGGCATAGAAAATATCCCAGGGGATTTAGGGACGTATGTGGGATTTGCCCCATTTCAAACTGACTTTAGATTGGTGAGAATTCAGCATGATACAGTCCCTTTGAAGAGATGGCTGCAACAGCCTGTGCATCTGTGAACTACTCCAAGGGTGACTTCAGGGCATGATAGACTACTTTTGGCTGATATTAGGAGTAGGTTTACAACTTTTAACTCCAGCAGCACACACCTCCTTCTCGTCTTCTGTGCTGGGTAACATGGGAGAACAGAGTAATGATTCTCTAGATATCTGATCAATCAGAGGAAATAGCTGGCAAACAGTCTTGCTAATCTTTAATCTGAGATCAGTTGCATGGGAGAATTTTCTTATTTCTTCTCTCCATGGTTATAATCTGGCCTTGAGTTTTTTACTGTAGATAACATCTGATAAGAGATTAAGAATGTGATAAGAAGCTGTTTTATATGAAATTTAAGAGGCCATTAACATTCCATTGAATTGTAAAATTGTGAAGCTAAAAACAGCTCTCCTGTTGTTCTGCACAGATGCAATAGCAGATCACTGAGTCACAGGAAATGATTCAGTCAACATTTCTAAACTTTCAATGTGTGTTTTATGGAAGAAACTTGATGTAAATGTTTAGACAGTTATGGTTTTGGAGATAAATATTGCAACTTTATGGAGTTTGGGGTTTGACGTACCAGAATTTTGGTGCATAGTTGTCAATTTGCTGAACATTTAAAGCTGCTCAATTATTGTATTCGATTCCAGTGTGGAATGTATTTTCTTTGGCTAATGAAACGTGGTGTCATGTTTGCGCATAACAGATTACACATCAGAAAATTGAAGGAAAATTAGTTTTTAATGGCCCAGGATTCCCACTGTACTGCCGCAGGAGAACTTGTATAGGCCTCCACACAGTTCTCCTTAATTTCTTGTCTCCTCATCCAGTAAATACAGCGCTTCAGTGACATGACCTCTCATGACAGGTTATCCTCTGCCCTAAATGATCTCACTGGGATTAACTTCTTTAGAAGGTGAAGTTAAAATGTTTCCTCACTCCTCATTTTAATGTCATTAATAGCAGCAGATAGAGTGCTGACAATGCAAAATCCACTTTTACTTATGTCAGTTGCTTGCACTTGAAGAGTTTCTTGTATTTTTCAAATATTTTGTTTCCGTAGGATTTTCTTAAATGTTTTACTCTGTAAGAATTTGAACAGACCTGCAGCGTGCTAGGGCTTAAAGGACATGAAATTAGTGTTCTGGTTACTATACAAAACTATTATACCTACATATGTTTCTGCGAATCTGAAGTAGTACATTTAAAGTGTAGATTCTCTGGATTTACACAGGTTTAACTGAGACTAATCCAAGCCAAAATATTAATATTCATGATTAAAATATAAGCAATGAGTCAGGAACTTAGAGTTTGTATTAGCTCTTGACATTAAATATCCCATGGCAGGACTTTAAAAAAAGACTTGCTAGCACCAGCACAATAGAGAAATTGTAGCTTCAACCATATAATTTCTGTGTGTTTAAATTGTTCTTACAGGAAAATAATCCCAGGATACAGCTTCTGCAGGTAAGTAAGCGTCTGCTGGTGTGTGGGAATTGGTATTTGGACCTGAGACAGTGGAAGAACTATGGCGTCTAATGTTTCTGGCTGTAACAGGTGAGGACAGCGATGTCAAAACTAATAATGTCTTTGTGGTTCTGCATTTCCATCTAGAGTTGGGCTGGGCTAGTCCAAAATGGAAAAAGAGATCCCTTTGAATGTCCCTGTGGTGTTGAATGATCAGAATGAATCAGCCACCCTAGGCAAGGTGGGGCATGTGGTGGCCAAAGAGTTTGGTTCAGTCCGAGTGATGCTGTACCAGGTGCAGGTGCTCAGATGGGTTCTCTGTTGGGAGCAGCCAGGGCTGCCCCGTGCCAGACACAGACGTTTCAAGCGGGCCCATTTCAGGGCACAGCTGAGCCCCGCAGCCAAGATGGTGGTGCCCCAGGGAAAGCGTGTGTAAGAAAGGGCAAAACGCTGCCTGGCAGTGAGGGTTGGGGATAAAAAAGGGTGAAAAAAAGCCCTGTGAGCTCCAAGAGGAGAGCAACAGAGGGGGAGGAGGTGCTGCAGGTGCCTGAACAGAGAGTCCCTTGCAATTTCTGGAGAAGACAATGGTGATGCAGTTTCTCCCTCTGCAGCTTACAGAGGACGATGCAGATACACACTGCAGCTCATGGAGGGCCCCATACTGCAGTCTTATCCTGAAGGAATTGCAGCCCAGGCAAAGGGCTCAAGCTGGAGCAGTTAATGAAGGACTGCTGCCCATGAAGAGGACCCAGGCCAAAGCACAGAACAGCATGAGGCAGAAGAAGTGGCAGAGAGGAGCTGTTATGGACTGACTGCAGCCTCTGTTCCCCATCCCCTGCACCACTGGGAGAGGAGGAGGTAGAGGAGCTGGGATGAAGGAGTGAAGGTGAGCCTGAGAAGGGAGGGGTGAAGAGAACGTGTTTTTACTTTTCTATTTTTTTCCCAACATCCAATTCTATTCTTAATTGGGAACAAATTAAGTTAATTTTCCCTAAGTTGAGTCTGTTTTGCCTGTGACAGTAATTGATGAGTGATCTCCTTGTCCTTATCTCAACCCATGAGCTTTCTCATTTTCTCCTCCTGTCCTACTGAGGAAGAGGAGTAAGAGAGCACCTGGGTGGGTGTCTGGCAGCCGGCCAAGGTCAACCCACCACAAATGCGTTTTGTCTGTGGGGACTATGAATGTTATTCAATCAAATACCTCCTATGTAATTCCTGATGATGAGGTCTTTGATGTCGGTTTGTTTTTGAGGGAGATGTAAAGAGAAGGAGAGAAGGGAAGCAGACCTAGTATTGAATAGATAATGACAAACCAAGCACAAGTAGCTTTCACTGAAAATTGTGAAAGGTTTGCAATGACAATGCTTCTTGATTTGATTTTTTTTTTTAATCTCCAGGGTGAATTTTTTAAGTCAAAGGCAATGAACAGTGAAAAAAAAAATCTAAACACCAGTAACATCTAGCAAAATCCCCAAAGCTTTAAAGATGAAAGTAAGTTTCCTTTCTTCAACACCCTGTAACATCTAGCTTTGAAACTTCAATCCTGAAGATTTTGCATTTCCTTTTAAAAAGTTAAAACTAAACATTAAAGTGGCCCCTTGGGATTGCATGCGGGCTCATTGTAAGGACAGAGAAACGGGTCCTTCTAGGGGTCATAATATGTGTTCACTTTTGTAACTTACAGCAGCTTTTTTTGAAAAGTAGAATATACTCTGTGAAATTTCACAGGCAATGGTTTGCCAGAAATAAATTACCTTTACAACAACAACAACAAATTCCTTAAGATTCCCTGATATATGCAATTAATTGAAACTTAATGAAGCTACTATTAATTAACTTGTTAAATTTGCATCCCTCACTTACCTATAAATCCTTTTCAACATGCCTATTTCTGACTAGTGCTCATTTTTCCTGCAGAGTATTTGTTAGCCTTAATATCAAACTGGCTTAAAGTAAATAATTTAAGGAGCTGAGGTTTAATATTGAAATTGTTGAAAATGTATACACACAGAAAGCGCTGTGACTCATGGTTTATCAGACTAGCCCAAGAGTCAAAAAAGTTAATTTATTTTAGTATACAGCTTCTATAAATTCTTACAGGTCTGTCAAAGCCAAAGTAGTTGCAGCAGCAAATGTAAAAATACATATGACAAGAGGAAGACAGTGAAAAAGAAATTCTGCATGAAAAACAGGACATACTTCTTTATCTCTCTTTCTAATCTAATTAAATTTTAAATGTATTCTGAATTATGTAATCCACCTCTTTCAGCTACGTTGTAGTAAAATGAATCTGCAATAGTAGAGCAAAACAGAAGGGAGGAAGATGTTAAGCTCTTGTTTAAGAGTCATTCATGGAATTATCTGTCGTAATGGAGTTAATAGAAATTCAGTGAAGATTAATGCCAGCCCTTGTTCGTGGGAAGAAGGCACCCCACAGAGGAGCACAGGCTGAGGAGAGAGTGAGCAGCTCTGTGGAAGAGACCTGGAGGACTTGTGGACTTCAGGTTGGGCAGAATCCAGCAATGTGTCCTGGCAGGAAGGGAGGCCAACAACATCCTGGGCTGTAGCAACAGGAGTATGGTCCGTAGATGAAGGGAAATGATTATTCCCATTTACTCCGCTCTTGAAAACAAGAAAGACCATGGTAAGCTGGTGTGAGTCCAGTGGAGGGCCACAGTCAGGGGGCTGTGATGCTTGAGCGGTGGAGGGAGGCTGAGGGAGTAGGGCTTGTTCAGCCTCAGGAGGAGATGGTGTTGAGGGGCCCTGATAGCAGCATTCCCCTACCTGTGACAAGATCAAAGAAGATAGAGCCTGGCACTTCTCAGTGGTGCCATGTGGTGACAAGTGGAAGTTGAGACAAAAGAGGTTTGCACTGGGTGTAAGGAGAAGCCTTTTTACCATGAGGAGGCTCAGATACTAGAACAGGTCATCAAGAGGAGGTCATGCACTCGCCATCCTTGGAGGATTTTGAGGGCAGATTCAATGAAGCCTTTAAACCACAAGGCTTATCCTGCTTTAAGAAGGACATTGAATTAGACGACCTCTTGAGATCCACTCTAACTTGCATTAGTCTGTGATTCCATGTCATTTTATTATTATTCTTTTATTTTCTGTTAAGAGGTTGAAAGACTGTTGTTAAAAGTGTCCTTTCAAGAGTTTACATTCAGTCTAATTTCAGTCTTAAGTACTTTTAACTTGTGCTAAATGTGCTTCCATATACATGGAACAAATTGTGTCTGACACACAAGACTTAAAAGTATTTGATTCTATGATCTCAAGATGTTTAGATAATTACGTATTTTTCCTCAAGTAAAAATACTCCCCTGCTCATTTTGGCAAATATTTCTTCTTCTCCCCTGCTTTAATTAGTAATTAAATGAATGAAGCATTACTTCTTTATCAAATAAACACATATTTTAGAAATTAAGGGTATAATTTGAAAATTAAATGTAATTTTTGAGTTGGATAGATCACTTGTATTCAACCACTATTCATGACCTATTTTCACTTGTATTTTCACTTTCACTTTAAACTTGGCTGTTTAAAAGGACTTAAGAATATATTCCTAAACTCAGTGTTAGATGCAGTAATTGCATTTTCTGGTTGGAAAGTTAAGTTCTTGAACAGACCTTACAATAGGCTCAAGTGAGCTAAAAATAAACTCCAGGCAGTTCATATTAACTGGGTAATAACAGGCAACAGTGAAAAGCAGTATCCAGCTATGATGAAAACAGGAAGTTCGTTACACAAGCTGCCTTTTCCAGATAGGTATGAATTCTTAAAGGCTTAACTAAAATAATAATACCTCAAAGTTTTCAATAAAAGCAGAGAGTTGCCTATTGTTCATAGCTCAGTGGGGATGAAAAACAAGCACCCCCGTGCATTGTGAAAGATCGACTGTGTTCTGGGAAACAACACTATTTCCATTTAGTTATTGGTAACCCTGATTTCAATTTTAAGTCACTATGGATTCGATCCTGCAAAGGGCTGAGCATCGGAGCCCGATCCAGCAAAGCTGCATAACGCCATTCAGCCTGGGAGCATGGTGAGGTGGAAATGCAGAAGTTGCCCCTGATTGACTGGGGTCGGAAGTGAGTGCTGAGCTCTTGTCATTGATGCTGAAGCTATCTGTGCTCCAGCATCTCCCAGGAAACCACGTTCGCCCTCTGAAGCAGTAGTGTCCTCTCCACCTTCTCTAGGCAGGCAGAGGTGGCAACAGAATCCTTTCCTTAGAAGTAACGAGTGAAGAACTAGCTAGATCTAGACCACTGGAAGAGAAGTTATGCTACAGACATGTTACTCATTTCTGTGGTAAGAGGCAGGTAAAAGAAATAGCCCCACTGCTGCTACCCAAGGTATATAGATGAGATCTGCACGTTGCAAGCCCCTTTTCCCTCTTGTGAGGTGTGTGCACAACAAAATACCCGGCATATACAGCTTCCCATTGCCTGAATCAAACGCTGACCTGAGTACACAAGTAAGGTATTTTGGATCTAGGACCATCTTATTTGCATTTGGGGGTGTTTTAGCACTTATTCTGATGTGTAAATGGGACAGGTTACAGCAGCTGAAGCATAGCATGTTTCAGAAGTGCTACTTAGGTTAGGACCCAGCTAGACTGCGGTGATAGAGGGTGTTGCCTGCAAGAAGGGGCATGCTTCAGCCTTGCTGGGACCATGCACCACTGGGATCCCTCCACAGGGAAGCTCTCACCCACCTTTCAGGAGACCACTCTTCCATAGAGTGGCTCTGCCTCTGAGGCCTGTAGTAAAAATCCGTGTGTATATGGTAAACATGATACAACACAACTCTCTCTCACCTCGTGTGTTCAGCATGCATTTGCATGACGAAAGAAACATCAGTGTGCAGTTTCTTTTGCCAAATGAAACCATGTTAGGCTTTTACGTTTGCTCTGATTTGGGCGCTTTTTATTTAATGCTGCCCATCCAATAAAATGACCATTGAATTTAAGATATTTGAAAGTCGGAATTGACTATTTCCACCCAGCAGGATAGAACACGGCCATATTATTAAATAATGACAATGTTGATTTACTGTTAACAAATGCTTCATAAAAACTGAACACATTAGACAGTCTATGCATATACTACTAGTGTAAAGCCAGATCCATGGGCGAACGATTGTTAGTATGATCTTAACACACAACTTTGGTCTTGGCCTGGAAGAAGCTGGTACTTCATGTATTGATTAAGTGACTGTATGGTCTGCAAAAGCTCCTTATCATGTTTCAGAAATACATAACCATAAGGATTCTTGTGATATACAACAGGAGAAAGCTTCATTGTAAACTTAAGGTTTCTTGTGGAATCTCCTCAGTTTTAAAAACTGGAAGTTATGTCATTCCCTACTTAATTTGTCTATGTTTAACTCATAGATTACAAAAAGTACTTCCACTTTCAACTGTGTCTTTCTCCAACATATTTTTTTTTGCTCTTTGTGCTGGGCTGACCCTGGCTAGATGCCAGATGCCCACCAAAGCCTCTCCATCATTCCTCTCCTCAGCTGGACAGCAGAGACAAAATGTAACAAAAGGCTCCTCAGCCAAGATAAGGACAGGCAGAGATTGCTCACCATTTACTGTTATGGGCAAAACAGACTTGACTTGGGGAAAAATTAATTAATTTGTTATCAATCAAATCAGAGTAGGATAATGAGAAATAAATCTGAGTCTTAAAAACACCTTCCTTTCACCCCTCCCTTCTTCCTGGGTTTAACTTTATTCCTGAATTCTCTACTTTCTGCCCACCAGCGGCACAGAGGGATGGGGAATGGGCTTGCAGTCAGATCATCACATGTTGTCTCTGCTGCTCCTTCCTCCTCAAAGGGAGGTCTCCTCACACTCTTGCCCTGCTCCAGCGTGGGGTCTCTCCCATGGGATACGGTTTTCCATGAACTTCTCCAATGGGAGTCCTTCCCATGGGCTGCAGTTCTTCACAAACTGCTCTAGCATGGTTCCGGGTCATAAGTCCTGCCACCAAATATACTCCAGCTGGGCTCCTTCTCTCTGCACAGCCTGCCAGGAGCCTTCTCCAGTATGGGCTTCCCACAGGGTCACAGCCTCCTTCAGCCTCATCCACTTGCTCCAGGGTGGGTCTTCCATGGGCTGCAGGTAGGCATCTGCTCAGCATTAACTTCCATGAGCTCAGGGGGACAACTTGCCTCACCATGCTCTTCTTCACCATGGGCTGCAGGGGAATCTCTTCTCCAGGATTTCTGTGTCTTTATTAAGTATTTTGTGTGAGGTAATTTTATTTCTAACAGATAATTCTTAAGCATCCCTTTTATTTCATTAGGTTGACAAAACCTATGGTAACACTGTATAGCAATGCTTGTGATGGTTTTTTGAGTTCTTTGCATTTTTATACCGTTCAGATTCAGAATGGTGTTGGGTGCTATTTAGACCAGAGTGCATGGGGACACAACTGCTGAATGTTTCTTTGAAGGAGCTTTTCTAAGTCCTGGGGAAGTTGGGGTGTGACTGGCACAGGGACTTGACTATGTCTCTTTGCCTTCTTTTTGCCTTCTTGTGAAGGACTCCCTTTTCAACTTGTCATTGGATTTTAAAGGCTTGGAGAGTTCTCCACTCCCCCCTCTGCCTACAAAAACCCATAATTAAGCTGCAAAGACTTAAGGCTTGACATTGTTATGGCACATTCTCAGTGGTTTTGACAGATAAACTTGGAGGAATGCCAAATAAGAGAACAGTGGGTGAGGTCCTGCCTCAGAAGAGCTCTTTCGTTGTCTCCTGCTGACAGGATACTGAGGAGGCAGAGGCAAGGAGGCCTTTCTGATTGCAGACACTTCTCCTTTGTGGAGTGAAACACTGCTGTAGTGGACTGTAGTAGAAGGGACAAAAAGCTGCTGCTGCTGTGTGGGAATGGGCAACAACAGAAAACTAAGTGCCTAAAGAAAGGCATGGAACAGGGAAAGAGCACATCTGGAAGGCGAAGAGCTAGAAATAAAGTCGTAACTGCAAATTACAGTGACAATTAGAACTTTAACATGTTAGGGTAGAGGTGGGGGAATACTTGTTATTATTTCCCAAGATAATTTTTGGAAGGACTGTCACAATCATTTACTTCATACAGTTTCTATGTACTTTATATATACACCACAAAATAATAATTAAAAAAAATCTTAAAAGCACGCAATCTGAAATGTCAACAAGAGAATGAAAATTTTTAATTAAATGATGATTTCCTGAAAAAAAAAATACAAAAAACTTGGCTGGAAATCTTTTTTCCAAAATTGCTGGTCAAGAAACTTAAAACCTTGTCTTATTATATTCCCTGGTTTTGCCTACTTCAGTGCAGGATCATTCCCAAATTAATGCAGATGCTAGTGTTTATCTAATCTACTATTATGGCAATTAATTCAATTTCAGAGACCAATTAAAGTTTTCTGTACTATTGAAATTCAATGTTGATAATTTAATTTTTCCTTGATATTTCTGTAATACTCTCTTGTATCTCTCTAAGTGATTCTGCTAATGAACCAGTGTAAAGTTTGCACATTTTAAATATTTGTTGTAGATGTAACTGTAACTTAGCTGTCATTTATCCAGCACTATACATGTATTTATCTTTTCATATTTTCTTTTAGTATAGCCTCCCCTAATTATTTTCATAGCTTTTCTTTGAACTTAATCCAATTTGTCTACATTTTTCTGGTAATTAGGTGCTGATAGCAGAAAAGCATTTGGACAAATTCCACCTGTTATGTGAAGAAACATCTTTTATTTCTTTGAACCTGTCTCCTACTAAATTTCACTAATGGCTTCTTATGTTTGAAAAAATGATGAGTGCTTCATTTCTACTCACCTTCCCACATGTATTGTGATAATTTTGCATTCTGTAACCCTTTTAAAATTAATTTATTTTTACTTTCAAAATTACTTGCCCTGTTAATTTTGTGTGGGAAAGGGGTTAGGTTTACTCTGCTAGTGGTTTTCTTTCTTCAGTAGTAGAACTGTCTCTGTTTTTCTCTAAATTTCTGGCATTTATTTTGTTATAAATTATTTACCTAGTAACTTTGGCAGTTTTTGATACTTGCCCCTCATCCATGAGTATGCTTGTGGCTAATCTGTTAAATAATACTAGTGTGGCAAAATGAAGATCTCAAAGGAAAAACAGGGTTATTACACTTGCCTGGGCAATATTAATTTTGAGACCTCATTATTATTATACTCATTTTTTTTTCCTTTTACATAGGATTCTCTTTTATAAAGTGCAGATATGGATAACATCAGGTGACATCAATTTCCTCCACATCTCTTTCTTATCCCTTAGCTGTAGCATCCTTATTTTACAAACAAGGAAAATATGTTAGAAAGAACTTTATACGAGATGACATAACAGACTTTTTGCTGGCAATTAGGATAATATCTGTCAGTGGAGAGATTCCCAGCACTGTGGCAGTCTTCAGAGCTGGCCATGCTTCGGAGTGACCTTGCTACAGAACTGAGTAGTCAGATCACACCCCGGAAGTTAGCACCTCAAGCAAGACATATCATAAATGAGGACTGAAAAATACTTCTCTCCTTGCGGCAGAGAGGAATATCTGGAGATTTCTGTGAAAACTGTGGAAGAGGAATGGAAATGAGTTCAGCTGACTGAGTTTCTGCTTCCTGAACTGTCCATCTGCTCTCACCTTGAAGTCCCCTTGCCAGCCTGTTGTAGTGCTTGAAACCAGCCTGTAGTGCTAGAAAATGAGGCAGGGACAGAAAAAAGAATGTTAATTGCCCTGGCCTGTGTGTAGATACTGTTCTTTCTGTGAGCTGTGTCAGGCAAGGGAGGTATCAGAAAAATCAGGATGTGAATGTATAATTTAAACAAAATGCTTCTCCTTATGGCTATTACTCTTGCTTGGGCAATCTGAAATCTGGACTTTGCAGGCTTGGAGCCTACATCCTAAAAGTTATTATTCAGATGTTAATTTAGGGAAGGGAGGGAGAGAGGGAGGGAGAGAGGGAAGGAGGGAGGGAAGGAGGGCAGGAGGGATGGAGGGCGGGTGGAAGGAAGGAAGGAAGGGAGGGAGGGAGGGAGGAAGGAAGGAAGTAAGTTAAATTTGTCAGTTCATTAGAAGACAGAAGTTGGTTATCTTTTTGCTTTTATGTATAATTCTAACATGCTTGGTTTGTTGGTTTCTGCAAATTTATTTAATGAAATGAAGGTTAATTCCTTCAGTATCTATCTGCTACTATTTGTAGGCCAATCAGTGGAAGATTATGTGACCTGTAACATACTGAAACTGTGAGATATGCTATACAAATGCAGTAATTTTTATTGTGTTGATTTTAGGGGTCATCTTGAGGTTGTCTACAAAACCAGCTCTGGTCTCTGTTGGCAATAAGCCTGCAGGGGCGTCTTGAGGTGAGGCCAGCTGGTGTCATGCATGATGTGCAGATCTCTCTGATATGGTGTGTATGGCTGTCACGTTGGACTGGCAGCGTGTAACTGCTTTCTGTGTGTTCTTTCTTTCGTAATATACCTAAGTAATGCTATGCTCTCAATCTGCTTAATATAGCCTTGCCACTTAAAAAAAAAAATTCCTTTTCTTATCAAGAGGAACATTCATTGCGAGTAGGACAATGTTATGACGTTAGATACATTTTGTTACTCTTTTTTCCCAACAGACCTTTCATTCCTCATTCTACCATTCTGTGGCTATTATATGCTCAGTCTGTGTA
>JAVSBS010019577.1:29314-74105 GCA_033124195.1 Coracias cyanogaster | reverse complement strand
CTCTGTACCCACTTCAGCACCTCATTGTCCTTCTTGTACTGTGGGGACCAAAACTGGACACAGTACTCAAGGTGCGGTCTCACGAGTGCCGAGTGCAGCTTAGCTTAGCTCTTTTGTTTATCTTATGTATCTCCAACTCACTCCTTAATCTTAACATTAGTCTTAACAAAAGGGCAGGACAGTACAATTTCACAGATCTGTCACAGGCTCAAGGTATATATTTTGTATAGAATCATACATCTGTGGTTTAGTTGGAAGCTGTGTCAGAATGGGATGCTCTAGCTGCTTGCTTCCTTTATATGTGTGGAAAGACTTGCTTTACCTCTTTACCAGAAGATTTCTGGTATCTCTGGAGGTGTCATGTTATTGTTGAAACTCTATGATTTGTTGTTTTGTCCCCTTTCTTCAGACCATGCCAGATTCTTGTAGATAAGTACTACATAAACATCCACAAAGTTTTTGTCAAATAAGCAGTGGTGGGAGGCCTTAGGTACTGGGAATGGTTTATCTGTCTTGACAAGAAGCTCCAAAGTTTTAAAGGGGACATGTGAGGAAGAAAAGACTTTCTTAAGTATATAACCAAATAAATAAAGAAATTATAAATAATGGAGATAAGAGAATGAAAACTCAAGGCTCTTTTTAAAAATAAGATATTCTATAGTAACAAATTGGTGATAGCATAATGCAAACATTAATCTTGCATATCTGTGTATTAAAGTATATCCCATTAACTCATAGATGTGTTCCTTCTACCTGTGTACACACTGAATTTATCACAGGACAGTAAGATACCTATTATGACTAGTCCTGAATATGACAACTGTGAGAGCTGCAGGCAAATACCTAGATGACTGACTAGGAACTAGCCTGAACTTGGGCTAATGGAAGAGAAATTAGAAATTCCTGAACATGATACAATAAAGTAAGAAGCTGTCGAAAGCTGCAGCTGGTACCACCAGGAATGGCAGAATCACCTGGGTTCAAGGTATTTTACTGTGGGAAAAACTGTATACAGGGATGGTTGGTGTTTATTTGGTAGAGAATAAAGGTGAAGAGTATAAGAGGAGAAAAGGGAATATAAGAGGTAGCAAGTTGTGATTAGTGCTGTCTGGAGATACCCATTAGGCAGTCTTGTGCTTTATCACTGTGGACCAAACTAGGACAATAAACCAAACTCCTTATTCTGACCATAGCATATGCATCAAACCTGCTTCTCTAATGAGGAGGACCAGGGGGAGCAGCATGAGCATGCTTTCCTTAACCAGCCAGGGAACCTCTGAGCCGGATCAGGCACCCTGGTATCACTGTGACCATGCCTGTCTCAGGTCTGAGGGCATTGGCATCCTCCTAATGGCTTCCTGCCAACATCAAAAGGTGCCAGTGGAAACTTTGTGCCATCAAACCCACTAGAGGTTTCTGAGTTTGCTTCTTCATGGCGTTGGTAGAATGAACTTCAGAAGCTATATGATATGATATGATGGGAAGGACCTCTGATCACTATCTGTTCTTCAGTTTGGCTAAACATAATTCCCCTAAAACTAAGCAGATCATTAATGTGGCATCTCTGGAAAGCACTGATTCGTCAAAAGAGCCCTAGAAATACTTCTGGTGTATGACGGGTGAGACTTGCAATATGATTTTACAGCTGTTGTTCATTTAACTATGTAAGTGAAAAGAAAGCTATGAGTAGAAGGATCAGCTTTGCATTGCTAGTATGAATCTGTTGCTTTTTTCTTTAACCTAGTTTAGTCTTAAGAGGGCTCTCAGAAGCCATAGCAGGAATGGGTAGATGTAAATAAAACTTTTCATAATCTGCAACCTGGGCAAGTTTAGTAACCCCTGTGTTGTCCTGCCAACAAGCTGTAAGGCATAGTTCAAAGCCAGTGGTCTCAGCAAACAGAGATGGTGTGGTGGGGGACAAGTAATAGAGAGGCAGCCCTTCACTTTGAGAGTCTCTAGATTATCACCCACATCTGTAAGAGACTTCCTTTCATGCATTGTTTTGATTCTTACTATGGGAATGATTGTGTCATTTGGATGGGGAAGTGTGTATAACAGTAGTCAGTGTCCATAAGCATGCACTTGATACATCCAGATGACCTATGCACCTGTCTAGATGGTGTTTCTGAATAGTGAAGCCTTTTATTTTTTCATCTCATGGCAAACTCTGTGTATACTGTATTGCTATCAGCTGTACATTAACTTGCCCTTTGAAAAGCTACCTACTAATAAGGCATTCTTCACCTGTCTGAAAGGTGATGGTAAAGAGACCGTGCAGCTGGGTGGGACTCCTGTTTGTCATGTGGCAACGCTCTGTCCTGTTAGATCTATCTAAGCCTTTGGGAAGAAAGCTGGAGATTGCAGTGACAGTGAGACAAAGTGAGGCAAAAACCACCACTGGGATCCCAAAGACTTAACATTGCCAGAGATATCTCTGCTGTGGTTTGCTTGAAACCAGACGGCATAACAGGATTTTAGAGTTTGAGATGGATCACTTGAAAATTAATGTTTCTCTTCTATGGACAGCGCAGAACAATTTTTTTTTTCCAGTCTGCACTCACCAGTGGGCTGTACTCATCATGCAGGTTGAGAGGTTCATAAGTGCTATTTGCAACCAGATAATTGCAACCTTGTTGGCCAACTGAAATGTTTTCAGGACTTGGAAGGTAGCTCCAGACTACTTGCCCACACTCACATCGAGTATGCTAGCTGACATGCCTAGATACACAGAAAATTTACAGTTTTTCACTATCCAAAATTACACCACTTCTGCTAAAAAATTGTTGAAATGAAATTTTTTTAAATGTTTAACATGACTTTTGATTTGTATTTAATTTTAACAAAGTTCTCCACAACATTTTAAAATCAATGATAGATCGTTTCACAATTTCATTAAGTTAAAAAAAAGTCTGACAGTTGTGGGGAGGAATTCTCCTTCCTCCTATCTTGTTCTGTCATTGTTGTGACAGGCTGTAATGATTTGTAGGATGGTGGGAGGCAACTCTGAGGAGCAGTGAACTCCGGAATATTGTGCTTATCCTCTATGAGCTCTCAAATGATGTCCCAGCAGACTGATAGTAGACTGCTTCTTTAGACCAAACCCTTTCTCTTTGGACTTCAGGGGATGCATAAGTCTCCATAGTGATTCTGTGAAAGAGCAGGTTTGGTGGGGAGTAGGAATAGCTACGAGCTGGTTTACACGTTTGCCATCTAAGAGGAATCAACTGGTCAAGAAATGGGAACCGTGCCAGAGAATATCTGGTGCTGCAGGCTTGGCCTTCAGGGGCTAGTTCTGGTGGATTTAACTGTGGAGGTCTAAAGGGATGGCTGGTCCTCACCTGTGTCATTTTCCAGGGATTTTTGCTCTGCCACAAAGGTAGCAGAGTAGGATTCACATCAGCTCCTTGGCTGGCCCAGGTCGTTATCCAGTATTTCAGCATAAAACCCATGTTTGAAGCAATTTATACAACTGTGTTAGGTAGTGAACTGAAAGGTAGGTCCACATCCCCTATCACTGCCTGCACTATCAAGGTTGTAATCTGTGGCAGGGAGGTGCAGATAAGAGGTGTGCAGCAAGCTACAGTGGTATTTTCAATGCTGCTAAGTGCATCTTCCAGAGTTTGTCTGCCACTTGTCTTGCAGGAGATAGAATCAATGGATAGCCTGGTAGTGAGGGTAGTCAACTGGAGACCACCTCTGCCTCCTCCGATGCCACTGGCACTCTTTTCGAGTATGATTTTCCTAAGATAGATACAGAATGTTCCTAAACAACCTTACCCCACTAACCTGCATAATCTGAGAAACTTGTGCCTGAATTTTGTTGATATTATGAAGTTAATTTTAAACTCTGGCTGTATATGCTATTGTATCATAGATACTTTTTTGCCCATGTGCATCCATTTTTGTAGGTCAGGCTCTGTCACATCTCTTCAGATCAAGGGCATTAGTTAGCTCCTAAATTTCAATGGTTAGTGATTGAAAAAGAAAACATTTGAATCAAGGATTTTCTGAAGCTCAGAACAAACCATTCTGGCTTGTCTTTGAACAGAACATATGGACTAAAAGAAAATTATCAGGGAGAGAAAAAACATCACATATAGATGGGGAAACACGGAAAGTCCTCAGAAAGAGACAAGATTGGAGGCAGGTAAGCTACTCTAATGGGGAGACTGGGTTAGAAAAAATAGAGTGGTTTGGAAGTACCCCATGTTTTAGTTGAAGGATGTGATCTGATTAGAAATTCCCTGTATGGGTCCAAAAGAGCCGAACTCTGCTCAAAGAAAGGCTCTGATAGGATGATGAAAAGGAGGAAGGCCTTATTTTTTTATAGAACAATGTATTTATCATGACATGAAGTAAGTAATGGTGGAAACTTAGTGAACTTTGTCCATAAGTCTGGCTTTTGGTTTTGGTTTACTTAGCTCTACCAAGTATTTGTAGAGAGCTAAATGGTATACCGCAGAGCTTGCAATTCCAGGGGTAAGTTCTGGAAGATGATGTATTTCAACTCTGAGTGACCAGCCCTAAATCCCTTGGGGACAAAAAATTGTTCTATCTTTTGGCTGCCAAAGACAGAATCCAGAAGCCGAAAACTGGAGACATCAGGTGAGTGAATGCGTTGATTCTTCCCAGACCCTGGAGGTTTCAGGTTGGAGGAGGTCAGTGGCTGGATCTCTGGCACTTTCCTATTTGTCTGTGCACAGGTCTGTAGCAATAAGTTCTTACTCTGTCCAGTATAATTTTCCTTTGAAACTGTAAGGTAGGCCTGTTTCCACCAGCTTGTAATTATTGTATGCCTGTTGGCACTGTTTTATTTTAGCCTGCCACAACATCTGCTAAAATATCTGCTTGATGTTAGACACTGCATGTTTACTCCTTACAGCTTTCTTTCCCGTCTCTTACTTACGGCAAGGGCACAGGGCTGTTCCCAGGATATCTGCCTTCTGAGCATCTCAGTAGATCTGCATTAACAGACCTGTGATCTAGAAGAAAAGTCATAGCTAGAAAAATGAGATATGTATGAGAGAGGCTTGAAATGGTACTGATAAAGAGTCCAAGCATGGTCAGATACGGCACGCACATGTTCCTTGCAATGTGTAATTCCATGTGCTCTTGTCAAGGTTTAGGGTCAGGGATGTCCACTAGACTATAACAGATGGTCTCTGTTAACGCCTCTCCCCTCCCAAATGGGAAAAGAAATGGAATAAGGGAGAGTTATGTATTAGAAAACTAAAACAGCTTTAATGAAAATAATAGTAATAAAATGGAAGATATACAAATAAATACAAAACCAATATCAAACCTAAACTCCTGATGTCAATTACATCACTGTCACCACTGATGATGCGGAGCAGGCACTGGGGAAGTCCCAGACTGGACTCAGTGGCAGACTGCAACCAGATTCAGGAGCTGGATTCTGGAACTGGATTCAGGAATGCACAGATTGGGATTGGAGGCAGAACAGACAGAGTTCTTCTCAGACACCAGCCATTGAAGAGAGCTTGACCCTTGTGACTCCTCAGCTTTATGCTGAACAAGATGTGTATGGGATGGAATATCTCATTGGTCAGTTTAGCGTCACCTGTCCTGCCGCTCCTCCCTGGAGGTATGGCCTTTCACTTTCTGTGCCCACCAATGTGGTACACAAGATTTAGCGGTGACCTTGGTCTGCACAGGAGCACATTCAGTAAGAGCCTTCCTGCACACACCACTCCTTGGTAGTAACTCTAAACATCAAACATTATTATCATTGCTGGAAGCAGACGTTGTCTGTTAAAATATACCATTAACTTCAGAGAGTGCAGTTTCTTAAAAGAGACTGAGCAGAGAAGTAAAATCACTGAACAGAGTTAGTTCAGGTCTAGCTCAAACCAGGGCAGTACTTGTGTAAATTGAAAGTAGAAATGGCATCACACTGTGTGCTTCTTATTTATTCAAATACCCCTTGCCTTGGAGGTTAAATTGTGAACCACAGTGCCACAGTGGTTCTCTGTGTCTGATGAATGTGTGTTTGTGTAAGTCCAGCTTGAACAGTGGTTTTACTGTCACAGAGCATCTAGTGCAGCAAGTGCTTGTCCTGTAAATTCCTCATCCCTCTCTGACAACACTCAGTGTCCTCTAAAGGACTGCTCCTGTTGGTGTCTGCAGGTATGTCCACTTACCCCTAATGTCCGAATCACAGTTTTCCAGGAACCATCCAGCCCTTAGGGTGGGGTCTTGGGACTCCAGAGTAGTTGCATTTACCAGGACCAGTAAAGACCCTTCTGTGAATGAATGGACTTGTTTGGACTACTTATGCTCACAGAAGCATAAAACTGCAAGGAAACAGCAATTTTGATACAAAAGCAACGGGGTGGTAAAGCATGGAGCAAAAAGGAGCTTGTGTAGGGCTGCAGGCCTGCCTTCAGTGGTGTAATTGTCGCCTGGCCCCAGTTAAATGGATGACAGCATGAGCAATAGAGTGTTTAATCACAAAGCCGCTAGAAACAGCTTGATGTGAGATGGAGCTGGTTCATCAGAATTTGTTCTAAAGGTATCAGTGACCAAAGCAGCGAGGATATGATGTGCCACCAGCAGAATAAACCTTCCTGTCTCTCACCTTCCTAAGCAGATTTGTTCTGAACCTGTGAAACAAGAGTGTTGCTTTCTGAAAGGCACAACCTGCCTTGAAAATTTAAGTCAACTCCACAGCAGAGAAAAGGGGGACATCAGAAGTACTTCATTGCAGAACCCTGCTTTGTGTCTGAGGTCCTGGATGAGATTTCCAAATATAAGCTGAGTGAGTTACTGTGTGGTGGCTGGAACTCTGAATCAATTGAAAAACCTAGTGGTGATCTCCACTAAAGAACAAAAATGGCTGGTTTTCTCCATGAGGTTTTGAAAGTATCCTTACTTTGAGTATTGCTGCCACTGCCTGTATCACTTTTCAGATAACTGAGTTGCCAGTTTTAGCGTATGAGAAATGGAATTGTCTTGAGGCAGGTGAAGTAGCTGTTCTGAATAGTCTGTCTTTTAACAACCTATATACTCTTCAGGAAATGGACAGGTTAGCTGTATACATTTGATCAAAGTGCTAGTATTTTAGCTGAACTGGCTAAAAGAAAAGGAAAAAAAGTCTTCACAGATCTCTGAAAGAAATACCATTTTCCTTCTATTATTGTTCTCTTAGAAGAACTGTACTTGAGTGACTAAGTTAAATAACACAAGCAAAAGATGATGATTCATGCTGCTTTTCCTGATAGTTTCTAATGTTCAAAAGCCAGTATCACAGCTGCAGCTTTGAATACATGCGTGGGGAAAGGAATAAAATTATAGTAGGTATGTTAGCGTAATGTTCCCAGTGTGCAGCCTGTGTATGTGATTACCTAATATTCCTTACCAGCTGTTTCTTAACATTAGTCATAGTGATCTAAAACAACCACCCTCTCTTCATTTATCTCAGTAAACATTGTTCGTTTTTGAAGAGGTAAGCTGTTTAGGAACAAAAGTCGTTCCCTACTCTCCTTCAGCTCTTTCGTATGCATGTCGTAATCACCTTGAATTGGAAACAGCTATAGCTAGCTGTGTAAGTAATAAACAGTGAAGAAATATTTAAATATGGTAATAGCTATATTTGAGTATCATTATGAGTGTGTTTCATTGTAGTGTTTGGGAAATGCAAGGCTCTGTTCTCACGCCAGTACAAAACAAAGATAAAAGAAGGAAAATGTTTTACTTTTCTCAGTTAACACTACACTTCTGTCTTTCCAGATGGGATCAAGATTTCCTCTGCAGTTCAGTGTTTGTCGTTTCATTTAAAGCTGCTTACGCTGTGCAGCCACTTTGGTTATATTTCAAATATGCATTGTCATCACTCATTATTTGTTGATGCTAGCATCTTCATGAATAACTGTCCTACTTAGTGATAGTGAGCTGTGCTCTATTCCTGCCTAGGTCCCATGAAACTGAGCACTGGGACACATTCAATGGAGTAAAATGCTGCTCAGGGTGAGGAGAATCTGCTAATAGTATATCTGAAGGGGAAACGGCTGGACTGCTTCTGAAACTGTGGAGAGGCAGCAAGTGGATCTCCTGACTCTGTGGCTTCATGTACCTTCTCTAGGCAGGGTGGTGACCCTCCTTGACAGGACCAGCTGCAGCCCAAAACTTTCCTGAAGCTGAAACCACAAGACTCATTTCTTTCTCCAGAAGAAGGCCAGATTCTAGACATAAAATGATATGTAAGGTCATAAGCTGATCATAAGTAACCTGGTCTGGACCATGTGATCTTTAAGAGGGCTTCTTTGTTTTTGTATTACGTCTGTGTAAGCATAAGTATGATTTTGCATAGTACTTAAAAGTGATCATTTATCACTGCTTAGTCTAAGGAAAGACCAGATTAGTTTGTATTCTTGTATGTGTATGATACTGAAGTGGAAGGTGAAATTTCCTACCTGGTCTTGAGCACCGAACAGATTGAAAGGAATGCTTTCTGTCAGCTATCAGAAATGAGAAACATTTGTGCTCCTCTGCAAAAATAAAGTATTCATGGAACAGAAATCAGTTGATAGTTTTGGGGTAAGTTTATGAATAAGTACTTAGAATATGTTATTTAAAACCCCAGACAACAAGAAATTCAAAGGACCAACCAATGTGGAGAAATAATCAAACCAGGCATATGTGGAGGGAAAAATACTTTATTTTCAAGTTTGAAGGCTAGTAAATGGTAGTAAAACCCAGATATCAAGGACAAATGTAGAGGAAGGCTCAGCTGGGGTTTAATTAAAGACCAATGGGGAAGACTCATTAATATGTAAAGTGCAATGCATGCACCTCTTTATCAATATATAGCTGATGCAAAGTCAAGATTGATTTCTGCATCAAGCCCTCAATGTTTTCTTTTGTCTCTTTAGTAGCCTATTCAAGCTGTGTCTTCTCTTTCCTGATCAAACTGATAGGCAATGCAGAGGAGAAGACTTCTGATCTCAGACTGTGTTTTATTTTGGTTAATTTTTTTTCCTCAAAAGAACAATCAACAAAAGAAATCAATGTTGTTTTCTCAGTGCCCACTACTATGCAGCTGAATAGCCGAAGTGCTTTATAGAAAGCTGGGCTTTCTGGGCCTGCTTGAAAAATGCGGGCCCAGAAAATGAAGTATGCCATTTATAGACAGTAAGGAAGCCTTCAAAACTGGACCACATTGATCAGTACAACACATTCTGCTCTTAAAATTATTTAATATATGTAGAATACCAGCATAACGTATGTACAGTCAATGTTTCTCCTTGTAGTTCCATTTAGATGTTTGCTGCAGCACAAGAGAGAGATGTGTCACCTGAAGCATATGTTAGGATACCTGACAGACTACAATTCAAGGCACAATATTCAAATACTGAATTCAGGTCTTTTGTAGAGGTAACAAGCTGTTATTTAACAAAAAGATTCCACATAATTATTCATAGTGAAAATATTTATAGTGAGTACATAAGCAATGAAAGTGTGCATTCTGGAATACTTGAAAAACAACTGTGTAAAACCCATTTATTTCTAAGGAAGTTTAATCCAGTGTACTGCCATACTAGCTCACACTCCTGCTGTTGCCCATACATTATGTTAATGAAAAGTAACAGCTGTAACATCTGTTATCATCACAGCATATTTTCAGCGCAGCACTAACACACATTTATACCATATATGCAGTCTTTTTCTTCTCCTCACCTCTTTTTCTGAGATAACTGCCCCTCCTTCAATATAAACATGCTGTGCTTATATAACCTGAGCCTCCAGAAGTTGAAAGACGTTTACAGCATATCTGGATCCATTGCCAAATCCTTCTTGACTGGGAGCATACAGAAGAGTCTGGTTGGGAAATCCACAGCAGTTAGAGCATTCAGAGCTTTATTCTCTTTAATTTATCTGATTCAACAAGGATATTCCCTGTAGACAAAACATTAATATTTTTGGGATGTCAGCAAACACAGTAACCTATCTCCTGGACTTCTACAAAAAATGTTTCCTTCTTCTTAAACCAGCTGAATCAAACAAGGGACTTAAAATCTTGAATCTCACTCAAGTCTTAATTTTATTTTCTTTTTTTGGTACTTAACAGGAAGGAACAATAAGACTCAGCTTTCGTGGTCCTCTCTTGCAGTCCTCCATATTTGTGTATCTACTGTAGAATTTATCTCTTGTTTTAGTACAGCCTTGTGAAGTGCTGGGGCCCAAGCTGGAGTTGACCTGTGGATGAGTCACAGCCTAGCAGAGTGTTTTGTTGTTTTTGACTTCATGTTCCAGAGGAAGAACCTGGCGCACCTGTGTCTTTGTGGCTCCACCCTCACCCAAGTGGTCATGGTTGGGGTGGTGGGTGAGGCCAGGATTATATTAACCAGGAGCCAATGAGTTTAGAAGAGCTTCCTGTTGGGTGTGGCTTCTGTTGGGGCTGACTGCATCTTGCTGAGCTCTCATGGTGGTGCCCTTCTTGTGAAGGGTCACTGAGGAAGCCATCTCTGTCTGTTATGTCCAGCAGGTGATGCTGGCACCACAGTGGGCAGTGGAGGAGCTGGGCCCACAGGAATTTATGGCAGCACTGTCTGAAAGAAGACTTGCAAGGGGATGGTGCTGAGTTCAGTGTTGGCCTGTGTGATCAGGCGACGGATGGTAATATAAAATGATGATGGCTGAACCAGCACAACACCTTGCCTAGCAGAAAGGTGCTGAAATAGCAACTGTTTGTTATCAAGCTATTACAGGTGGGGAGAACCAACTCTGATGACATCTTTGGTCTCTTTTTTTCTCTTTTTATCATTCAGCTTGTGGGTGTTTGGTTATCACTCAAAACTTGACTGAGTCTGATTCACCAAGCATTTGAGCTCTATCTTACCTGTGCTATGTAACATCAACCTCTGTGCAACACATAGGGTTACACCTGCATGTCTAGCTAGCTATGTTCTGTGTTGTTCCACAGGTTCTCCTTCCCTGGTTAGACATAGCAAGAATTTGTGATCAACATGAACATAACACAGAGTCTGAAAAGCATTCCAACATAAAAGCCCCAACATTCAATAATCTATGAGTAATTGCTGATGCCTCAGGTGGTTGCTTCCCTCCAAACAGTGTATTTCCATAAATTCTGGTTACCCCCTAGAGTCTAGCTCTTGATGGTCATTGACAATCATTGATAGTCAACTAAGATTGCTGTCTGTGTTGACCCTATCTGGGTAAAGCAGCCAATTCAGAAATATATTTTCTCCCTTATAACTGGTATGTCTTTACTGTGTGGCTGAAATGACTTTCATGTTCAAAAGAAGCTTTTGGGTCACCACTGCTATCTGTGATTGTTACAAATAGGCACAGGATAATTTTAATGATATAATAATAATACTCAGATCCTCACATTAAAATAAGTCTTGTTTTTATACTAACCTACATTATTAATATCTGCAAATTCCCCTTGACTTTGTTAGCAATTTGCTGGATGAGGGAGTAACAGGCTACAGTTTATATACTTCAAGCTATATATCATTGCAGGCTATTTACTCCTTTGTTACTAACTGGTAGCTTGGTGCATCTAGAGGAAGCTGTATGATATAAACCTTCTAGTAACCATATTTCAGGGAAATCACAGACTAGGAGCATAGGGTTTACAGCCCCTCTCCCATACGGTCTGGAAATAGGCTGTTCCTACCATCCTGTGCTTAGACTTTTCAGTGTGGTCTCATCTGCAGCAGCAGTTTCTGAAGGTGACAGTTTATGTTGCATGTAATCCTGGTCTTTGGTAAATAAAGATATGAAGCTTTGTATACCTACTGATCAAGATGAAAGTTTTTGCTTACACACATTGCCACGTAGATTTCCTCTGCTAATCATGCTGCTGTAAGAGCAAAAGTCCTTCCCTGAAGAATTTTTCTTTTTCTTCAAAATGCATGAGGACTAAGGGGAGAGGAGGCAGTCATGGGTTCAAGCAACATTTCAACCTGGCAATAAAAATCAACAGGCATTAGGACCAGTTGCTCTGAGTGATTTTCGCAAGTGCCAGAACTGCAGTGCTGGACACACGAATTCCATGTAATGGAAGTGATACACCTGGTAGGAAAGGCAATACAGCAGAACTGAGACCTTTGATAACATGCCCACCTATTCAGATAAAGAAGAGGTAAAAGACTTCCTGGAAACAATGAATTGTGTGGGGAAACATGCTTGTGCCTCCCATGCCGCAGCTGGAAAGTGAAACCATTGTACTACTGCGCAAAGGCAGTCAAAATGAAACGGTGTTCAAAGCTGTTCACTGTCTGGAAGGTGAGATATGTAGGGTCAGGCCAGAGCATGTGCACAATTGCTTCCCTCACGTGTCCCAGTGCACAAGTGGACAACTCAGCTAGGTTTACCACAGTGCATGGTAAACTAGTTCTAACTCAATGTGCACCCTTCTGTCTGAATTTCAATTGCAATTTAATAGCATGAATTATTGTTTCATCTTCTAAAGGATTTTTTTAGCATTTTGCAGAATGACTGAATGTGAAACAGTAAAACATTGACTGTGCAACTACTACAGTAGTTAGGAGCAACACTCTAACTCAAGAAGCTGTAGAGTGAAATTCTGTGGCTGGGGTTAGACAAAGAGATCAGAACACATGGTCCTTTTTGGCCTGAAAAACCTCTGAATTGCTTCAATAAAGGTAACACCTGCCACACTATAAAGATGAATCTCAAAACCAGACATTGAATTTTTTTATATTTGTTTAACAGCATACAGGAGTAAAGAAATTAGAACAGGGATAACAAAAGTAGTGACACTTTGAAAGCAGAACATATAAGAAAAGGAGACAATAAAAAGTTATGAGAACATATTAATCACACACAGTCTCACCATCTGTTGACTCCATATATATATTCCATCCTACTGCTCCATATGGTACTTGAAGATAAATACATATAATGATGGATAACAAGTGAAAAATAGCACTCAAAAGGTCTAACATACACATAGTAAATAAGCATATGGCACAATGACCCCATTTTGGCGTATCTGGTATGACCTCCCAGAATACACAAGCAAGGAAAGGAACTGATCAGCAATTGAGCAAACGTGGCATTAAACAGATTACTTCAGTCACCGAAAACTCAAAAACCCTTAGTGATAGAAAGAGCCTTAGTGGAATAAATGGTCTAGGAACATTAAACCATGAAAATAATGGAACGTCATACAACCACAGGACTCTGCTCAATTGCTCTCACTCCTCTTCCATTACTCTCTCTCTTCCATACACATCCATATATCAGTAACTTCTATCACACATCCCATTTCACTTTGTCTGTGGGTCCCTTCACTGGTGGAGTTTCACATTCAAGGAACTAGAAATCATTGAACATACTCTTCTGTGGACTGTGGAGCACAGGACAGAGATGGACAATCTGTGCTTCCTCTTTTTCTGCTGTTTGTTCCCTGTGCAAAGTAGAAAATAACTCAGCTAAGAACTAGGTCTTCTTGTATCAGAGAACAAGACTAGCCTGTAGGACAACTGGAAATAGCATTGCTCAGAAGGTGGATGGTGCTCCAGAGGAGCTGATAACTCTTCTCATTTTTTCTTCCCTCCTCTTGCTGCTTCTTCCTGCCGAGTTGTGGGTAGGAATGGAGTTGAACTCTGTGCAACATGAAGGTTAGCCATGCATCTAAGTTCTGCTTTTCCTTTGCAGTCGCTGCCAGAAGAGTAGGGTTTTTTTCTAGCCATGAAAGAGGGGTATCTTCAGCTCTTCATTCCAGTTAGAGAAGCTGGTTTGGCAAACATTCTGTGGTAATATTTAGACGTTCTTTTTGTGTCCTCTAGTCTCGTCACGGCTTGTTTGGCCAAATACATAGTTCTACAGTCTCACAATCTATTCTATGTGTAATTAAAGGATGGATAGGCTGTTTAACATTGTCTACATTTCCCTCCCAGAAATATAGACCTAAGGATGGAATTTATCTTGCTATGAGTGGTAGGGGTTCCTGTATGAATTTTTAGAGCAGAATCACCTGGCACATCAAGGAACTGGGCTGTGCAGAACAATTGTACCCCACCTCTGATAGCTATCAGCTCCCAGTTCACAATAGACTTTTTGATTTTGTAAGGGAAGCAGGCAGCCTGGTGCACAAGTCCTCCTGGTTTAGAGGAACATCCTTTCATTTGCACCCTCTTCCCTCCACAAGTATCTATGGACTTCCATGTCATGCAGAAGAGATGAGCCTCTGGCCATTGGTTTTTGTGGTTTCCATGGCAGCTACGAAGACTGGAAAGCAGTTGACGCTAGCTGGAGTCTTTGATCTTTATTTCTTAATGAATTGTGCTCAATGGACAAATATTTGCTATATTTCTGCTCCCATTACAACGCGAAGGTTTCTTTTTGCTTTTTTAATGGGAATATTTCCAACCCAGCAAGAAAGTTATGCCTGTGCCTGAAGGAAAGTCACCACAAACTGCTAATCTATTGGCTGTGCTGTAGGGTGGCTGGCTTGGTGTTGCAGTGAGCAGAGGTCAGCTTGTCACAGGAGCGAGCATTCTTCATCCACCGTACTGGTCTTGTGCAAATGATAGAGCTGGCATGGCCTGAGACACTTTTTCTGGAACATGGAAAAAGCAAGAGTTCTGCTCTAGTGCTCTATCTGCCTCAATGTGTACCTCCAATAGTAAGAGCAAATGACATTGCTACACCTGCACAAGAGGAGGAAGCAGATTAAACCTGGTCCAGTTTCTAAGTTCTTTTGTGATTAAAAACACAGAGCTCTTGTCAGGCTTTGTTTACTGTTCTTAGTTGTGCTTTTTTTTCTTGCAGCTATGTGGTTCTGATGGGTGCTTATGGCTGCAGAAGCTCTGTTTATCACTTCTGTTGTCAGAGCAGTGATATGTGCTCTGCTAGGTATGATTTAGGGGCACATGTCTTTTTGTGGCAGAACAATGAGCTAAGAGGATTTCGTGAGGGAGTTTTAACGAGAATTTTCTACTTGTTAACCACAGATAATAGATGAAAGATCCAATAAGAGCCTTCATTTCTCTCTGGAAAAGTGACCTTCCTGGAGGTTCAGCATTTTAATATTTTTTCCTTAATTTCTCTTCATCTGTCCACCTTCTGGTTTTGGCCAGAAATGGAAGTATTGCCCTGCCATGAGAAATTCTTTTTCTAGGGTATTTCTGATCCGCTGAAGTAGTGAAGTGCTAGAAACCTTTGTGAGAAATCTTATTCTTGTGAAATCTGGAGCTGTGTTTGGAATGTTTCCTCAGCAGCATGTGCTTATTGGGAAGAAAGACAGAGGTTGCTGAGCAGTGTATCTGTTTTCTGCTAAGTAACCTAGAAGTGAGGAGGGAGTTCAAATAGCACATTAGATGAGAAATTGGTGCAATAAAGGTTATACATAAGCAATGACAAATCATGACATCTTATTATGTCACCACTCTGACTTGGACAGAGGATAGTCTATTGGCTAGAACTCTTTGCTTTCTTTTCCATGCTTAGTGATGCCTTGTATTAGTCTATGTTGAGGGGGCTTTCTGGTTTTGGAAGGCAAAGGCAAACTCTTACCTTATTCCCAGTCTAATATAGCCAGCATGAGGCTCTATTTTTTAAAAAATCTCATAGTATAAGTCTACATACTAAGCTACAAAGGGAAGAAGGTTCAAAGATGAGTTGAGGCAGCTGAAAAATAGATTGTATAACTTACTGTAATCATTGTATCACAAAAAAATGATTTCTTCCTTGAGGCAGTGGCAGACTATGAAGGCCAGAGATAAAAACTCTGTGCAGGTAGTATGCTTGGCTCATACTGCTGAAGTACTGGGGCCTGAGTTGTGGGCCCCAATTTGGAGCTGACCTGTGAATGAGCCACAACCTAGCAGAATGTTTTGTTTTTTCCTATTGGCTTCATGTTATAGAGGCAGAACCTGGCCCACCTGTGTCTTTGTGGATCTGCCCTCACCCAGGTAGTTGTGGTTGGGGTGGTGGGTGAGGCCAGGGCTACTTTAACCAGAAGCCGATTAATTGGAAGTTTCCTTTTGGGTGTGGCTTTTGTTGGGGCTGGTTGCATCTTACTGAGCTCTCTCAGTGGTGTCCTTCCATGTGAGGGGCCACTGAGGGAGCCGTTTCTGTCCATTGTGTCCAGCAGGTGATGCAAGCCCACAGAAGGGCCACCAGGAACTTATGGCAGGGCTGTCTGAAAGAAGACTTTCAAGGGGACGTTGCTGAGTTCAGTGTTGGCCTGTGTGATCAGGCAACTGTTGGCAGCATAACATTGTGGTGGCTGAACCAGCACAACAGCTGCTGGTACACATCTTTTCTGGAGAAGGCTATGGGGCTGGACCTGGTTGAATCCATCTGGACTGGAGCTTTGTGCTTATTGCTTTCATGGGCTCTGAATATGTAGGTCATACTTTTGGGGGTTTCTTTGAGCACAGTAGACTAGACTTTTACTGGTCTGGTTAACCCACATGTGTATCCCGAAAACCAGGTTGTCCAGCTCATTCCTGGAGGAGTGTTTGGCTGCTTCTGACAGGCTGCCATTCCCAGACAACGAAATTCCCTGCCATTGCCTCAGGCTGGATCTGTCTAGGTAGGTACATTTCTGTTTGGTATGCTAGCTTTATAGTCTGGGATAGTCTCGCTTTCTCACTGGCCTGATTTTCAGAGGTGTCAAGCGCCCACAAATTTGTAACAAAGGACATCTGGGTGCTCTGGAAATCTTGCCGTGAATGGATACATTCAATGCAACAAGACAAGTGCAACCACTTGTTGGTGGTTTATTCTGTCCTTATCTACTTTTCCTGCCATGTGTTTTACTTCTGGCTCACTTTATGACTAAATGATATAAACTTTTTCAGTTACCTGACTGGGTAGCTCCTGCTCATGGATCCCACAGATTAGTTCATATTCTATACATTCCCCTTTACTTCCCTATTTTTAAAAGCAAATAGTTAGTTTTGGGGAAAAGCATAAACATATGCTGTTAGTGAGCATAGCATCACTATAAAAACTAGTAGACAAAGGTGATAATATTTCAGAAAATCTTCACAGCTGTTCTAAATATACTAGGAGCTGTGTGGCCTTTATTTGTAAATTTTAGATACTCACATTTGATAAAGTTGCATGAATTTACCTTCACCCTTGTGCGCAGTCTGCAGCACAGCATCCGTTACCCGAACTGGGCGTATTCACATGTGCAAGTGAATTACTCTCTTTTTAAGAGAAACCCCACAAAGGATAGTTGTCTTTTCTCTCCTCTTAGAATTCATCCCCTAATACAGTTTGCCATCTTTTTAGGTCTTAAAGAGTCCATGGTTATGATTTTTTTTTTAAATCTATGAATCTAATACTGCTGTTTGGCAAAACCACTAAAGAACATCTTGCAGCCAGAGGAAGAAGCTACTGAGTTTGAACTATAGCCTGCTATTTCTGTACTTCAGTTTTAAGTAAGGAGATAGAGAACAACAGACTGTGGAACAACTTAGAGATTGTGGAAAAAATCTGTAACATAATTTCATTAGGTAATTAGAACGTTTAGATGACTCAGGGTTTTTTTTTGTAATCAGCCTTACTTTTTTGGAAATATTGGGAGCCTTTTCAAGCTGATTAAGATGTTCCTTGAATGACTTGTACATACTTTACTTTCTTCAAGCTCTGTTTTTAAAACTGCAGCAACTATTTGGCATGTGCTGAAGCCTAGTTTTCTACAACAGATAAAGAAAGGGGTGTGAGTAAAGTATCAAGTGAAGGCAACTTGTCTCTAAAGAGAATCTTTGTGTACCCACATGTTCTTGGATCACCACAGAAAAATTGACTGATGCACAAATCAGAGCTCACATTTGTTGGTCCAGCAGTTTCTATCTGTTTCCCCACTAAGCTCAGACTGTTTTTGGGTGGAATGAGGTGTATGTTTTTTCAGTAATGATGCTGTGAAGGCTTTTCTTATGACACAAGAGAATAGTAAGAGAGGCTGAAGGATGAACATTTTTATGGATTTGAGAACAGTCTTATAGCAAAATAACTATGTTCATGAGCAGTCATCTCTAATATGTGCTGGAATTTTATTTTGTATCCATTTGGAAGCAGTTTGTTGTTAGCTCCCCATGCCTTTGTTTCTATTATTGGATTACATAGAGGCTGTTTTCTTCTGTTTCCGGAAGCCCAATGTCATCTGAAGAGTTTTTATCTCTCTAACATTCCAACTCGAACCTGAAACACATGAGTTTCTATGATGCTGCCTTTTTGGCAGATGTTATTTGTTGACTTTTGAGGGAAGGAGGAAGTGTCAACAAATTTTCAGACAACTTTAATTGTGATTTAATCTGTGTAGGAGAACAACTAAGAGTCAAGTACTGTCTCATTGCTCAACACTAACCATCCCCAACTTTAACAAAATGTGCCGCAGTGGGGAGTGATAGGTATTTTGGTTCTACCCTGCAAAACTACTTTTAGCAAAACTAAACTGATGCAAAGTGTGTTTGCGGTTGGAACGGTCAAGTGTCCCCTGAGTTAACTGGATTTCTGTGAAGTCAGCACCTACAGGAACTGCAGTGCATCAGTGTAGTTAAAACCTTTTCTCTGCATTGTAAGATTGAATCCTTAAAACACTTGATACCTTTGCTTGTAGTGGACAGGGTAACAATCCTTGAGTATATAAAGGAATTACTCCTACAGCAAGGACAGCAGAGTAAGGGTCCAGAGTAATTTCTAAAAACATACTAGGATTCATTCAACTCTCATCCCTAGCTAAGTTGCTGAGGGGGATTAGAGTAAAAATGTGATGGCTGCATAGGAAATACATGAAGCTCGTGTGTGCAAAGGCAGATCCACCTGACCCTCTGTCCCCTGGCTAAGATAATTAATGTGTACTTGCACAATTTTATTCTAAGTGGAAGAACAGCTGGTGCTTAGAGATGTGGGTGGGAGGAAAGAGTGTTATTTGGAAATAAGATCATGCAAAGGCTTGGAAGACAGCTATTGTGTGGCTACACCTTCAAAGGAACACTAATTCTGTTCAAACAATAAAGGAGACAGAAGGCCCAGGTCCATTCATGTGAAACTGCGAATAGTTTCCTGGCTTTGGGGAACATACAGCTTTTGCTTCATGAGACTCTCATCTCCTCCTCTGAGAAAGCACAGTGGAAATACCCTGGAGGGAAAAGTCACATGGGAGAAGATCAAAGCAACCTGAAAATTGTAACTGAATGAGACTAGAGAGGCAAGGGGGAGGGGTGATTAAAAGATGCCTTCTACATAAAGGCTCTGACACTGGCAGGGTCAAGGAGAAGATCCACCGGGGCAAAGAAAAGGCACCCTCAAGAAACCATTTGCCATTGTGTGCTATAACTATTCCCAAAGGTGCCTATCTAGAGCAATGCTCACACACCCTTAAAAAAATAAGGGTGTTTTTTTTTGCTTTACTTTGCAACGTTTTTTTTTCTCTTCAAGCTTAAATAAATCTGCCTGACAACTTACATGCCTTTTAGACTTTGGGATCTTAGGAGAGACTAGATGGAGATGACACAGTTTTCATCAGTAATACAGAAAGAGTGACTATCTGGCATCTACCCTGCCCATAATGTGCTGTCACAGAGGATAAACTATGGACCATTCTTCTACGTGTTGAGTTGCTTTCAGGCCTAGGCTGTGCAAAACTAGTTAATGTAAATGCATATTCTTATCACCTCGCCTTAAAGTCTACAGCCCATTCTTTCCCCAACAAATAACCCGCTTGAATGCCTGGTTAAATCTAAATTTTCTAGAAAAACAATCCACTGATGATGATAGTATGCATAGTATGTACCATGATGGCCTAGTGTTCCTGTTAGACCTTTAGATTCCAAATGGGTAATATCAACCAAACTGGTAAGCAAACATCCCGTGATTACAAGTGAAAATTTTTCAAATGGATCTAAAGTGACGCTTATTAGCCAAAACCTTTGAATGACAGAAGAAGCTGGCATCACTTCCCAGTTCTTTTTGAGCTAGGAAATGTCTGTGGTCAGAGTATTTTCATCTATTGTGAACCCAAGACTATAGATTAAGAGAAGTGGCTAAAATGGATTTTTATAAATTCAGTGCAAATGCCACTATTTTGAGGAAGTGAATTTCTGCTACAAGATGCACCCTTCTGAACTTGTTGCTTGCTATCCAGGTTTCATGATATAAATGATTTAGTGTTTGTTGTCTCTTGAAAGCTGAGAGATTTCATTCTTCTTATGAAAACTCCTGAGGAGGTGCACTCATTTGTAGAGTGCTTCAGTTCAGAGGAACTATATGAGTATGTGCATAATAATACTGATGTCAGACTTCCTTGTTTAATTTTTTCAATGTATACATGTGTATTTTTGGTTTTATTTTTTTATTTTTGGGGCATAGTGTCTGGGGATTATAATCTTGATTGGGACTTCCAGTGCAAAAAGGGAGCAGTAATTCTTTCCTTTGTTTGACTGCGGTTTATCAGAGTAGTGCTTATTTAACCTTGTGGGCGTTGTCGTGTGATACCACTTTTGGGCCTGACAGACTTGGGAGATTTCCTCCTCTACCACCTATGACGTAGCTGTGCAAATGAAAAAGGGAACTTAGTTTACTGCAGGCAGCCACTTGCTTCTGCTCTGATAAGATTTGGTGTCTTTCTCCTCTAAGTTTACCCAGACTTGCCAGAGATTAAACAGTGAGGATAAACTGAGTTCAGATTAGATGTGCTAAATGAGGTTTTTAATCCTACTGTTTTAAAAGCAATACCAAACACTTCAGGGTTTGTTTGCTTGTTTTGCCAGTCTTCTAGTAATCCAGGAAACTTTTGATACTAAATGAAAATATTTTGGACCTGGAACCAGTGCACAGGTGAGCAATTGCAAGTATCTTTTAAACAATTTTAATGAGGGATCATGGTAGGCTCTCATCAGGCCAACAGCAAACTTGTGCTCGCATCCTCAGATGAGTGTGCTGCTGTAGGGGGAAGCAGAACAGCAGTTGCCGCTGAGTTGGCCTGAGTTATAGCTCCTTACCTAGGCCAGCCTCAGCCTGTAACACAATGTGACTGAGACCTCAGGGGTTTCCACCTGTGATTCATCATACAGCCCCCTGTTCCCAGGGCTTTTCACTGCATGTGGTGAATGTCTTGGTCACCTAAAGATGTTGATGTGAAACTGAGGAGGCTGAGAAGGTTAACCATCCTGGAGTCCTGCCATTTCTTATTCACCCCATAGCCAGTGGTCCATAGCTGGGAACAGTGCTCTGCCTAGGTGTTACCTGCACAACACTGCAACTGGTGGTGGTGCTGCTTATATAAAGTTGTGTATGTGCTCTGTGCTAAGTCTAAGCGTGTTCACACTCTCTGTATGAATCTCTGCAGGACTTCTACCTTACCAGTGCTTTAGTTCGGTTTCTTACAGAACTTATTGCATTCAAAAACCGGGTAGATGTGGTGCTTTGAGACATGGTCTAGGGGTCAGGGAGATGTTGGATGAAGGTTGGACTAGATGATCCTAGAGGTCTTTTTGAACCTAAATGATTCTATGATTCTGGTTATGCAGTTGTACAGTATGCTTGTCCCCTTTCTCCATACCTTGTCCTCCTTCAATAACTTCTTAGATAACTAAAAGTTTAAGATCTTAAAGCAATGTGTTTCCTACAGAAGCCACAAGGCTGCATAAAACAGAACAATCTTATCTGTGTCCTTATTGAGGGGCTGACTTTGGTGAGCTGGTCTCCTTCTGGATGCCAGAAAGTCAAGGAGAGGAACCTATGAAAGCCTCAACCATGAGAAAAGCTTATTCTGAATCTTATGCCTAATTGGATGCCAAAAATCTGCAGAAAGTATGAGTCCTTAGTTCTGGGTTCATGGAATGGCATTATAGCCTAATGGTCTCTCAAGGTCCAGTCTCAGCTGAAGACCTTCCCATTGCTATCTCCAGGCCTGTCCTCTTCTCTCAGTCCAGATGCACAGTGGGAAATTGTGTTTTCAGCCTTCCGTATCAGACTAGAAAGGAATAAAGAAAAAGTTCACAAGGGAACTGAAAAGAGAAGCCTGCTGCCTCACCTTCAGCTTGCTGCCGTCTAGTATTGTGCTCTGGATCTACACCCCATGTTTCTGTAGAAAGCTTTGGGCTCACATCAGTGCTGCTGGTGCTCTGTGTGTTTCTGCTGTGGAACATTTATTTGTGTGAGAGGTGGAAGAGCACTGAGATAGGGGTACCTTGGGCTGCACAATATCCCTGGGGCATGGACTAATCTTCTGTAAAAGATAGAGCATGGTTTTTGGAGTTATGTGGAAAATGCACAGATAGGTGTTTAATAAACATAAGCGTCTCTACGCAGTGTCCTATGTGGAGAGGTATCATTAAGTCTCAGCTAAGGTACAGTAATGAACTTAATTTTGAGACTATATGTGACAGCCAGAAATTTTCCAGGTTAAGGTCAAATTTCTATTAACAGAAATGATACATTGTGTGATTTATCACCTTGGAAAGCTCTCCGGAATGTCTGCTATAAACTCAAGCTATCTCTCATTTCAGCAAAGTTTCGATGTAGGAACCTATAGGAAAGTAAGAGTCTGGGAGTTATTGATACTCTACTGAAAAAACAAATCACCAAAAAAAATCATGGTACGCTGCTTGAATTCCTGGTGGTTGGGGTCATGTCCATCATTTGCAGTTTGTGTTAGTGGATTTTCAGGATGGGGTACTACACACAAAATGATGTCTTTGTATTTCATACGCAATATAAAAACCTCTCATTCATTCATAAGCAATATGAAGCTCTCTGAGTGTTTCACACTGACACACAAAAATTGCAGGACTTGTTGCTAGTTAGTTTAGGATTGAAAATAATGGCACATAACACTCTTCTGTGCAAGGGTGGCTTTGGTATGTGCATCTTGAGCAGATTAGCCTGGGAGTAGACATGTCACATTTTCTGAGCTTTTGCAAGTTTCCTGCAGCAGAGGAGGCAGGGCTTTTGCTGAGGCAAGCACTGCTAACTTCACTAATGAATGGAAAGTGATGTCTGACCATGTGATACGAGAACAGCACTTTCCATGTTTGCCTGATTATCGAAGAACTGGAATCAGCATTGACGAAGATAATGTGATGTCACCCTTTAATCTGGCAAGCCTGCAAAACCACTTCCTCCTTGTGTAGGCTGGAGGTCTCATGATTGCCATTTTGCTCTAAAGCATTCATTGAAAATGATGTAAGACAGTAGAGCTTTGACTGTCCTTTTTAAAAATGAGTGAATGCTATTGTGCAACTCCTTGCAGCTATATTAGGAAATACAGTGGTTATTCAACAGAATATACTGATTATCCAACAAAAAGGAAAAAATTCCAACTTACTTCACAAAATTTAACTGGTTTTTCTTTTGAGCTTTAGCTTTGATTTCATTTAACATAGATGAATAGGCTAATCATCAGGTTAAAATCCATGGTCTGAAAAACCCAAAGGCTGGGCGTTGCCAAGACTGAAAGAAGCTGGTCATCTTAAAGACGGGAGTGGGTGGGTATCTTATATCATGAGGATCCTGTCTGCAACTTTGTCTTAATATGGTTTTAATATGTTCCCTGAAACAGAGTATTTACATTTATCGAGATTTCTGAAGGACTATGAAAATCTTGCAGGAGGCTACTCCTGTCAGAGTTTGCACTGCTGTGACTTGCATGGTGGGGTACATGCTTTTGCAAGGAGTAGTCTGTAAACTGTTGATAGTCAGGGGTCAGCTGCGAATGACAGTGAGGTCCCTGAGTCCTTTTGCATCATGCCGTGCCACAGCTGTTGTTGATGTAATGCATGCTGCTACTGCAGCCGGGGTGTTGTCCTGTAAAAATACATTATAAATGTGTTCATATGCATTTCACTCTTAGTGGAATACACTCATAAGAGGAGCTAGGAGAAAGTCTATTAACAATGTCTCTCATACTGTTCTCATTCTCTAGCCCTACTCTCTTCCACCTGTGAGGGCTGTGGACTCTTAGTGGGGATGGTTGCCTCTTCCAATAGCTTTACTATAACATATAGAAAGTGAAACAGTGGGTTTTTTTGGGGACCTTTGGAACATTACATGCTGCAGATAACAACCACTGTTTCCTTATTAAAACAGCTCCATTTGCTAATTAGGGCTGAAAGTGTAAAGCAGACCAGTTAAGGTAAATCATGACGTTTTATTTGGAAAATAATAAAATAGGATGGAAAATAGTCCAAGGTATTTTTTCAACATGCTTTTGAACTATATTTTTGAAAGACTAGAAGAGCGGAGCAAATATTGGATGTTGTTAGAACCAAAGGATGACATGAAAGGTACCACAGTATTAGATCATCTGATTAATTTTTCTCTTAATGGAATTTGGGGAATATTGTTTTGAAATTGTGATTTACCTCTTCAGGATCTTCTGGAACATCATGTAGAGAACCAAAAAGTTTACTAGTTCTTTCAAGATGGCTGAAAAATAGAAAACCTGTTGAGGTCTGTTCTTGTAGAGCATCATCATTTTGAGAAAAGAAGTGTGATAGTTACTTTTCTTTCTTGAAGGAAGCAGGGGAATTGAAAAAGGAAAAAAATATATACTGGTTAATATAAATGTAACTTCTTTTTGCTTGCTTTTCCTTAGATTGCTAAACTAAAAAAAAAAAAAAATCAATTATTAGCATAGCCCTGTTCAATATAGACTTTTGTGAAAGCAGGCAACAAAAGCTTCTATTACCTGCATGTATATGGCAATTGTTACACAATAGAACAAGCCTTCTTAAAAATGTTCTTTATTATATGTGACATGAAACACAAGCATGCCTGCACACAGACTGGGACAAGATGTGACACTGAGTCTGATGGCAAGGTATGCTGGATACAAATATCAAAGCTTGAGGGTACAGCTGAGCCTTGTGTGGTCACATTGTATGTGCTGCTCTTACTCTGCCCGGGCTTGACACTGGCTGAAGGGTGACTTGGAAGGACAGACTGGTTAGAAGAGTGGATGGTGATGAGGTGTTCTCCTGATAGCTCAGAGAGAAAAAGAAAACATGGACACATCTAGAAGGTGTGGATTTGTAGCAGTGACTGATTCAAAGCTTTGCCCTATGTGCTGCATTCAGAGAGACTGCCTATCAATTTCATAAAGTCTTCAAAGTCAGTTTGGATTCTGTAACATCAAGATGAACCTGAGGCTTGCCTTTTTAAAGGAAACTGAGGACTCTGTAAATTCTGTTATTCAAATTCCTGGCCGACGCTTGTCAGGTATCTAAATTTGAGTCATTTTCCTGTCGCTAGTGTTACCAGTAGTATAGCTGAAAATGCCAACAGAAACAACTTTTGAACCTCGGCATAAGCCATAACTTGGCAATTCAACTTGATGACTTCAGCAAGATCTGTGATGCTGAACATCTGCCAGCATGTTCCTGGGATACTTCTTATGACACCATTGAAAAAGCTTGCTCTTTCACTAAGTTGGTGCTAAAACCACAGCAGCAGAATGCATACTCAGGACATTTCAGGATGGAAGTATCAGGGTCCAGGAGTAACAGGGTATTGCAGCATGCTTGGGTGAGGCAAAGAAACAGTAGTGGCCTGGACAGATTTCTACGAAATAAAGCTTGTAAAGGCCTTATTGGCTTCACAGATAGCACTAGGATTGTAAGAAATAAAAATGTCTTGAGTGGTAGGATAGTTATGATATGATGCATTTAAAGATGTAAAAGCATTAAGCCAAGGCAACTCAGTAAAAAAGCACTTTTTTTTTCAAGTTTCTCTGGTGACATAGCTTTCTTCTGCCATTCTTATCTTGTTCAGTCTGTGGCAAAGTGCCTTTTCACCCGTGTACCAAGCAGACTCCTAAAATAAGAGATTAATGTACAAATATACTTTTTTCTTCCTAAATAGTTGAATAATCTCTTATTTTTATGTCCTTCAGGGATTCTTTCTGAGTGGTTACTTAGTGCAAGAAACTTCTAGCTCTGGACACACAAACCAAGCAAATCTTCCATTCCACAAAATGTGAGATGCCCCTCTATGACCAAGTGAATGCATTTGGTGAAGATCGTAGAAACCAATCTTTGTGGGCACAAAGGGAAGTCTGTCTTCCTAGGTCTTTGAAAGAATAAGACTCGATCCAGACTATGCAGGAGCTATAAAATGAGTATGTGAGGGAGCTTCAGGTGCAGCTGCCTGGCCCTTACTTTCTTTTCTCTCCCCACTCCCTGCAACAATGATAGCACCATTGACTGGGCCATTGAAAGTGAAACTGCAAGATGCAGCATGCAAAGTAGTCCTCCAGCAGGCTGTAGCTGCAAGTTTGGCAGTTTGACAGTTTCTGCAGCAGAATCTTTCCCCCACTTTGCCTATGGAAGCCCTGAAATTCCTCATCTTGTGCTATTGTAACTCTGTGGGGCAATTTTGCCTCAACATACTGGAAACAGAAAGAGCTTTGCAATTACCTAGTGAGAAACTGATTTAGAAATCTATGCCTGCTTCCCCTTATCCCTGTTCCACCTTGCATGTAGTGTCCTTCACCGCCATGGGATGCATCACAGTATGTTCTGAGTATATTTAAAATTATCATTTTATATCTCTTTTTGTATGTTAAAACCAATTCACTGTAATTAAAGGTTTTATATCACTCTGGAGATTTAGAAGCAGGGGGCTAAGAACATAGATGGTTTAGGATCTGCTTTTCTAGCGTGTGTCTGGATGACTCATTAAGGCTAATTTTAAGTGCTGGTGGTATGTCCTGTCAGGTTGTCTTTGTTTGCCATTACTCTTTATCGCAGCATCCAAGCCAGTTGCAAGGTCTATGCCCTGCTCCAGTCTCACTGTAGGTGTTAACAGTTTGTATCACTACACTCTGCAGCAGTTGTTTAGCTGCAAAGCAGCCTAATAATGGTCGTCAGAGTCCAAGATAATACCAAAGCTCAGAGAATAGGTCAGATGATCAGCTTGTATATGCCAATATTGTGGTTGACAGAGTTATGTTGATTTTTACAAGAGAACAGAATATCCAGCAGTGCTGGAAGAGTACATTTTTTAATTCTTGACCTTTCCATTGAGTCTATTTGTTGTGCTCCTCTTCTTTCAGAGAAATCTGAAAGGTATCTGCCCCACAACAAATCCCAGTTTTGATCTGTTGCTGAAAAAAAACATCCTAGGGCTTTTATGTGGTGATTGTCTTACAAATGTTAGTGGAATAATCTTGGCAATTTCCCATGAGAAGATTTCAGCAGATATTTAGATATCTGCCACAGAAATCCGATTCTTTGAGTCACTGGAGTTATTCTGAATTCTTTAATTGATTGGGAGACCGGAAATATTTTTTTGTTTGTTTAGTATATGTCCCAAAGCAGAGATTTCTCCATTGCAAGAGGAGCCAGAATGCAGAGAGACACAGTGATTTGTTCATTGTGACATAGGAAGCCAGCAGAAGCACATAATTTGAAGCCAGATCTCTGTTCTGCCCTAGGACATCTTTCCTGGCTTTTTAATACCTTGTGTCTGAAGGCCAGATGTCAGGATTTTAGAAAATGGAAAGCTGTCATAATTTGTTACTAAGGAACATATTTGATGAGCTGACTGACCAGTGTTTCCTTTAGTCCAGAAATGGTCATCATCATCTACTGTCATCTGTCAGATGTCATTTATAGTAGGTTCACTTGCAAGAGAGGAAAAGTGAGCTACAAGGCTTTCCTAAGGAGAAATGAGCTGAGAGGCTGTATAGCACTACTCTTCCAGACACTGCCTGTTTTTAAATTGTGGTGGGGAGTGAAGTCTGTCCTGTCTAGCATCTGTCACTGGCTGGGTGTAGGTCTATGTTCTGTAGCAGGGATGTTGAGTGTAAGAGCTGTGTCTCCCTAGGAAGTATTGGGGGACACTGCCATCTACTGTCTCCCTTACCTGAAATAGTAGTTTGGTTATCAACTTTATAGAACAGATGAGTTTCTTCTCCTACTGCTACTACCTTATTTTATATAACTATTTTCAGTTTATTGGGTTTCCTACTTGCACATCTCTCTTAAACCTGGATGGGTTCTGGCTAAGACACAATAGAAAGAACACAACGCTGCGATTCAGACAAAGTAGCTTTTATTTCTATCTGTCTCCACCACTTGCCACATTGGAGAACCTTAGACAAGTTCCTCTGGCCCCAATTCCACCTTGCTAAAAGAGAATGGTACTGATCTGCCTGATAAACCGCACTGGTGTTTTAGCAGCACGCCACTGTCACTATTACTCTGTTGAATAGCTACAGATTTGAAATAGTCCAAAGGAGGAATAAGTGGCCTGGGAAATCCATGCACAGGTGTGAGGGAAATCATTGCCACAACATTTTATTCTTGAGAAAAGTAGCCAGTGTGGTGTGGTCTCTGTCTTTCCCTCTGGTGATGAGGACTGTAGCATCACATGCTATTACACTTATTTCTTATTCCTTATCCCTGCACTGATCTCTGTACAGAGGTGGGCTCTTGCCCTTGGACAGGGTATAGACAGAATCATCATCCTTCCCAGTGGGAGCAGTGCATGTACAGCAGCTGAGGGGATCCTGTGGTTCCATGGTCATGATGTCAAAATGTGTTTAAAAGACAGCACAGGCATCCCAATGGTCATACTGCTTGGTACAAAACCATAGAAAGAATGCTGGGTTCAGCTTTAATTTTCCACTTATAATTAATTCATAATTAACAACAGCAATCAACGCTGCTGTCCTACTCATTTAATGTTTTCAATATTGAAGGCTCCAAACTAATTTTTTAATGTGTTTCTCTCAAAAAACACTTGTATGAGACAGCTATAACTCAGCAACATACTCCTAATCTTGTAGAATTGATTGTTTTGTGTAGTAAAGCTAGGTATTAAGGACAAGGAATAAATAAAATTGTAACTTGTTTTAAACATTTATTAATTTTTGTGAGTCTAACTTCTGGCCAATAGTTACTACTGGGCAGTAAATCACCTGGATTAAGCCCCAGGCTCAGAAGGGCAGCATAACCGAGAACAATCATTTCAAGATGTACTCTTCAATTTCTCTCTCAGCAGGTTCATTCAGCTGGTGAGAGCTGGATGTGTTGCTCCTCACAGCTGATCGTGCTAGGTTTGCATACTTTAATGCTTCTAGGCAGTCAGTGCTGCAAGGGAGCTTCAGGCAAGTGCTGTTGTCCTACAAAGTCTTCACATACCTGGAGATTAAGTTTCATACCTCATCTGTAGCAAATAATTGTACAGCACCAAGGTGACAGAACCACAGAATCAGTCAGGTTGGGAGGGACTTCTTGAGATCTTCTTGTCCCACCCTTGTTCTCAAGCAGACTAGCTTTCTGAGGACCAAATTCAGTTGGATTCTGAATATCTCATGGATGGAGACTCTACAACTTTTCTAGGCAACCTGTGCTACTGCTTGGTCACCCTCACAGTAAAAAGTGGTTTCTGGTGTTCAGATGGGATTTTATGTTTCAGTTTGTGCACATTGCTTCTTGTCCTGCCCCTGGGCAATACTGGGAACCATCTGCCTCCCTCTTTGTCTCTCTGATCAGATACATTTGATAATATCCCCCCTGAGCCTTCTCTTCTCTAGGCTGAAGAGTCACATCTCTCTCAGCTTTTCCTCCAGCCCCATCATGATCTTTGCTACGTTTTCCTGGACTTGCTATAGTAAGTCCGTATCTTTTTTGTACTGTGAAGCCCAGAGTGGGATGCAGTAGTCCAGACACAACCTCAACAGTGCTGAGCAGAGAGGAAGGATCACCTTCCTTGACCTGCTGACAATGTTGTTCCTAATGTAGAAGATTCTGTTGTGCAGTCCTGGGAGAGATCTCTCCAGCTGACAGTGACGAATAACTATGCTTGTGTGCCATCGTGCTGGACATGCACAGTTGAACGAGTTGTGTTTAGAAAAGGCAACCATGCAATCTCTTAATTTGCCATTCTAGTACAAAGCCTCTC
Source organism: Coracias cyanogaster (assembly GCA_033124195.1). Classification (NCBI taxonomy): domain Eukaryota; kingdom Metazoa; phylum Chordata; class Aves; order Coraciiformes; family Coraciidae; genus Coracias; species Coracias cyanogaster. The sequence goes on along the minus strand of JAVSBS010019577.1, from coordinate 44,222 downwards.
TGGCTATCACTTTTGCCTGGAACTGGCATTTAGTAGACCAAGATTTCTTAGATCTTTACAATAATATTATCATTTTTATAATTTTCTACTTTTTTCCCCCTGTCTCTAACAAATTTGTGTGCTTGAAGGTTGCATTTGTGTCTTTGGATATGTTATGGAGGAAGTAGACAAGCAATGAGAATTGCAAAGGGTTCAAAATCCACTTATTTTTCAGTGTAGCAAGCATAAAAACTTTTTAGAATTGGAAAAATAATAATGTCCTGCATATATTCCTCAGCTTCCCCATTAGTATATAACATTTTAATGAGTCCTCCAGGGTGACCAGAATCCTCTTTTTGCATCTAAGGGCTTCTCCTAAAACTATAGCATCTCTCTCTTTCCCCTGCTTCTCTCCTTCCTTCTCCCTCCTCTCCTTTGTCTTCTGTAGGCGGTTTCTTCTTTTGACCACGTCTAGCCTACAGATCAGTCCCATATGCTTCTTATGTTTCTCTTGCTTGCTCTTTCCTTAGTTGCTAATGCCATAATTCTTTCTGTGGTCTTTCTGTGGTTCTAAGAATTAAAAAGTTCAAGCGACTAAAAAAAAAAAAAATAAATTCCCTGAGAGTCAAGTCCTCCTGTCTTTCTGCCTATGCTAGTGAGTGATTGTCTTCTCTAAGGGAAGACTTGTAGGTATAATTCTCCTGTGTCCTTAACACAGACTATGAGAATCACAGTAAAAGACTATTATAAGATTTAAGAGGACAGATAGCCCACAAGACAACATAATGGATTTTGCAATTTGTACACTTGTCTTCCAACCTCTACACCACTTCTGCAACACCAATATTCCCTGTCTGTCTTCACAAAACTACTGCTGTGACCTTTGATTCATCTCTTGTGCAACATAATGTGTCAGAAAAGCATTTATGCAGAAGCTAATAACTGATGATCGGATACATGAAGCCAAATTGTGCTCTTCAAAGTCAGTGAAATTACTGTGGTTGATCTTCACCTGTAGAAACTGGAACTGGGGAAAAAGGGACAGTTTTTTATCTACAATAGATTAACAAAGGGGCATGGATATCAGCAAAGTAATTTTCAACTTCCAGTAGATACTGCTTTTCTGTTTACTGTATCTTTAAAGAGTGGCAAATGTATCTAAAACACGGAACAGATGTACCTATCTGAGACAAAACCTTTTATTTTCTGTTAACCTTCAGAACTTATAATAAATAGAGTGGCAGGCCACACTTATTGGTGGGTAGTCCCACATCTGGGATCAGAAGTGGATGAGTAATATGGTTCAGAATTCAGTTACTGAGCTGGACAGCTGTAATAGCTGCTTGAGGGTCTTCCTGTATCTTGTGGAGTTACCTGTAGACCTGGGGAAGAAATGATCTTCACCTCTTAAACCTCCTGCTGTAAAACAGATCTGACTCCCAGCGAGCCTTCCCTGTTCTGGTGATATGGAGTTAGATCCCAAATCATCGGCCAGATACTGACAGCTACTGAGAATATCTTACATGATCCAGATCAATTTAAGTTGGCTGCTTTTTAGTCAGATTAATCTGTTACTACTCTTTACAAAAGACCTACAAAGTATTACAAAACTCAATTGTGCTATCAACTGTGCTGCCAACTGGAAAACACTTGATATCATTCATAACAAATCCTGTGATATTTCCATCACTGTGCAAAATAATTCCAATAAGTACTCTTCTCATCCCTTGAAGTGGTTTGAGCCATGTACTGCTGTGATGTAGGAAGCTGTTTAGCCAATGAGCTGGTTATATCCTTAGGCATTTCAGTTTGAATGAACAGAGGGCAAAATCATCTGTCTTGAGTCCAGACAATCCACCCATGTAAAAGGCCCCAACTGTGGAGCACGACACAGTCTGATCTTGAGGATTTGGGCATGGCAAGGTCAAGAGAGGATTTGATTCAGAGAGTGTAGTATCACTCAGCACCAACAGAGAAAGTGAACTCACTAAGGTTCAAGAAAGGACTGTACATAATGCAACTTGTACCATTATCTACAAGGCACTGTAAAGAATAAGCCAGTCAGGATGCAAAATTTTGGAAATAAAGCCTGAGGCATGACGGAGCTGTGATGTACACGACAATATGGCTCCTCGTAGCAGTAAGCACAGATGAGCTTAGCAAGTCAGCATCAATGAAGAATGCCCTAATTGTTTTCATTTTAAAAAATAACCTTGTTTTTAAATAATCAAAGAAGTACTTGAAGCAGTCCAAGCAGTGCTCAACAGCCTGTATCTGTTAGAGGAAATGCATGGCCAAATATTAGCAGTCTCTACATAGCCTTACTTATGGTTACCTACGCAAATGTTCTCCAATTTGCTTTTAATGGAGGATGTTCCATGGTTCACTGCAGCATTTCTCAGCTTAATGTAGGTAAATCTCCTTTTCTGTCTTACTAGTAAGTTGACCTATTTATTTGAAAAATATGGCTACTGAAGACAGATGTTTGTTTTTGTTGTGGAGTTTGCAAGATGCAACTTATCAAGAATTGTCTCTTTTTGTCCCCTGAATATGAATCCTTTTCCCTAATTGCCTGTCATTGATGATTCAGGACATAGGAAGATGAAATATTAATGTTTTTGTAGGAAATACAAAACCTGGGTAGCACCAATGTAACTACAATCACCTGGGTGTCAACAGTGATATTTTCTTTCATTCTGTGCTAGATCTGCTAACTTACTACTGGGTCGAGTAACCTTTTGCGACAGTGATTAGCCCAACAAATAAATATGCAGTATGCTGGCATTTTTATTAGGTAGCAAGTAGTCATCCAGAAATACTGACTGCTCACAACTTTGACAAAGGCCCTGTAACTGCTTCTGCTGGGGATTACATCATTGTTTTAATACAAGACAACAGAGGACTCTCAAGGTTAGTCTTGGGATAGCCATAATAAAACCAACTATGTATTTTAAGTGCAGTCTCTGAGTTGTTGATTGCCTGCTTTTCCATAAAACACAAAGTACCATAGCTGAGAAAGCAATGTGTCCTGGAATTTAAATAGCTCTCTGTAGACACCAGCTTTGCTGTTTCCTACCATAACTGGGCTCTTCTGTTTAAAAGTAAAGCTTAGTGTCCGTGACTTCAGCTCAGCTGTGAACAGCATTTAACCGTCGTTGTAGTTTCTTTTTGCTTTGCCTTCAGATACAAGCAGCATGCTTCTCACATTGACACAGATCATAGAGTCTCTGTCAGAACTGATAAGCTCAGCATCCAAACTCCTCCTTAGCCATAAGGAATGACATACAAGCCTGTTGGTCGATCTCTAAGAATAGCTGTGCCACTGTCCGTCTTCTATGGCCAGGCTCTTATTACAGTCATCCTCAATCACAGGAAAGATGACTTTTTCTAGAGGACAAATGATAGCATTCCCCTTGGCAGGTCTTATTCTCTAAGCATATTTTTGGTTTTATGGCTATTCTCTATCAAACTCTGAAATGTGTTATTCTGAGTGTGTCTGGTATTCGGAGCTGGACTTCAGAGAGGGATGAGTAAGCCTATGGCTGCTTCCCACTGGGGAAAAACAGGAGAAAAAGAATGTGTAGGCTACTTTGTCCTCCTTGCAGCTTTTCTTCATTTAGTTAATAACCATTCTGATAAGACTGCATTGGCCACAATATGGACTGGGTTTATATTTGAGAAAATACTAAAGAAATACCAGCTTCAGCCTCTCTTCCCATCCCACCATCCAAAAAAACCCCAACCAACCAAATGAGAAAAAGAAATTAAACTTCCTGTTAATCAGTGAGCTAGTTTTATCATCATAGAATTATTGAACCATTTTAGTTGGAAGAGATGTTTAAGATCAAGTCCAATCATTAACCCAGCACTGCCAAGTGCATCACTAAACCATGTCTCTCAGTACCACATCTACACATCTTTTAAATGCCTCCAGGCATGGTGACTCCACCACTTCCCTGGGCAGCCTGTTCCACTTCTTAACAACCCTTTTAGCGAAGACATTTTTCTTTATATCCAACCTAAACCTCCTCTGGTGCAATTTGAGACCATTTCCTTTTGTCCTATCTCTTTTTGCTTGGGAGAATAGACTGACCCCTACCTGCCTACTGGCTCCTTTCAGGGAGTTGTAGAGAGTTAGAAGGCCTCCCCTGAGCCTTCTTTTCTCCAAACAAAAACAACCACAGGTCCCTTAGCCGGTCCTTATAAGAATTGTTCTCTAGACCATTTACCAGCTTTGTTGCCCTTCTTTAGAGATGCTCCAGCACCTCAATGTCCTTCTTGGACAGGTCCCTTTGGGTGGAGGGCAGTTAGGTTCTTCTCCTGAAAGTTCTTAGGAGACCAGGGAATGACCATTTTGTCTTTGGTATACCTGGTTTCCTAATCAATGACTGTCTTCTCCTAAACTTGCAAGGTTCCGGACAATTCAGCTACTACGGAGCCACCTCCAGCAGAACGCACCTCTCTTACTCTCTATACATAGACTCTGTGTGTGCATATCTGACACATCCCTGTACATTAACTGAATATCAGAATTCTTCCTGTGTTCAAATTGATAAAATTATCTATACCTGAACTAGTCTCTTCCAAAAAATTAGTCTGAAATCTTTGAAATCATTCCTTTAGGATGGTGCAACCTTATATATCCGGCGCACACCAGAGTACCCAAGAGAAGCCGTATTTGCTGAATAATCCTTCAAAATCCCTGCAAAGTGTTAAAAGCCTGAAGTAATTTGCTTAGTTCTGCAGTAGGAGAGGTAAACTGGCACAACTCAACAGAAAGCCCACCTGAATTCTGTTTATGCTTCAGCCCTTCCTAAGACTTAAAAATATTGCTTGTATTTCTTTGCTGACCATCAAAGTATAGCTATTCAGAAGCTGGAATTAAGCATGATTTATTAACACTGCAACATTGTCTCCTGCTGGCCATGGGCAGTAACAGAGTCAATTCTTTGGCATGCCATCTACCACCAGATCCTACACCATTCTTCTGCATTTCAACACCATACTTGGTGTGTATTCCCTTGGATTCAAAATGAAAACGAAATATTCCCCAAGGAATAACTTCTCTTCCTTGGTATCTATACATGGTGTTTTAATGACGTAGCAGCATAAAGGAAGTAAATGTTTTTTGTTGATGCTGTTTCGGGGGTTTTTTGGTTATTCGTTAGACCATACGTCTTTTTGCTTTCATCTTGAGGATAGAAAGGAAATAAGAATTATTTTTGTCCCACTTCTTCAAATGTAGTAATTGGTGGCTGTGACAAACTCCCTGGGGAGCCTTGAGTTTGAGCATCTGCTCCCCACAATCTTTTCACAGAGACAGCCAGAGAACCTCCTTGGTTACTGTTGTCCACTAGAAGACATTTATGCATCTCCAGACTCCTGTTGTCTGGAGTTAAGATCTCTGCTTGAGTCCTTCAAAAGAAAGGTAATTATTTCAAAATGACCCAAACTATTATGCTTTAAATACTCTAGCAGGACCACTGGAGAGCTGGGGGACCTGTGTTTTACAACTGAGCTTATCTTCCATACACTTGAGTAACAAATGTGTTGTCATTACTTAACTAGCTTGAAATTACTCTTAACTCATCATATTAATGTAACTGCAAAGAAAAATGTTTATTTGCAACTTCTAGAATAGATTATGTAATTACAAACATTAGCGGCTCTTGCTTGAGACCTCAGAGACCAAAAAATAATAACCTCAGGGCAATAAAATGCATAGGGTGTTTAATCCCTATCGCTTTATCCTAGGCATACTTACAGTGATTAAAAAAAAAATTCTGCAATGCTTCCATGGGTTTCTTCATATCTTATGCAAAATAAAAAAGTTAAAATAAGAGAATATAGCTTTCTCAAGTGTTTTTTTTGGCATTGTATTTGTTCTCTGTTTCTGTCATTTATCAGGACTGGCATTGTTCAGAGCTGGGAGATCCATGCCTTGGTCTCAGAGTAACACATCCTGTTTTATGTTTGAGTGGATGGTGAAGTTGTCCAAGTGTTTTAGAGAGAACATAAATGTAAAGGTAGCATATAAGGACCCAGAGGGCCAAATTCTGCAGAGACCGACACCTGTTTGCTTTAGGGATTTAAATTAAGACAGATTTTTTTTTTGAGATAAATTCATCTCTCTTACGTGCAAGAAACTTTCACTTAGGCAATTCTGAGTTATGCAGATCTAGCAAAACAAAATATGGCTTTTTGAGAAGAAGTGCCAAGTTTTATTTAATTTGAAACCCCACTGACTTAATTTGTGCTACACATAAGTAAAGGAAGGCATTTTTAAACCCAGCAGCTTATTGGTGCATGCATTATGACTTGCAACACATACACACTGTCACTAGTTCTTCCAAAGGAAGATTTTCTCAACCACTTCACCAGAAAGTAATTCAATGGGTTATGGCTATAAATGGCTCAGCTTTAAAATCTTCCCTGCTGTTACAAAGAATAAAAGCAAATGAGGAAACTGTATCTAAACCAGAAGTGATGGTGGACTGAGTTTTACTTGGAAAAATGGAAAAGATGAATTTATTTCCCGCATTCAGAGAGCTCTCTCAGCTAAAATACTTGAATGGGTCCTAGTGTGTCACTTCTCACACATCCTTTCAAACTGAACTAAGTTAAGAGAGTAATTGCAAACAAAGGCTGCATCAAAATGCCAAACTCATGAGATTTTTGGAAAACTGATTGGCGTTCAGTATCTGTGAATTCTAGACTCTAATAATTTAATTTCACAGGAGCTATGAGCAGATGTTGAGTTCAGTACATACATTTGGTAGCCAGTGACTGGTGTCCTACAGCAGCTTCAGTAAGCCCTGCCTGGTTGCATGTGCCCAGGAGTTTTTCTGAAGTGGAAGTCTCATGAAGAGCACGCTATAGGAGAAATATGGTCAGTCCAGTCTCCCAGTGTATAACCTTTTTGATCTTGGGCTCTGAACTGCTATGTGTATCACATCAGACTGTAATTTGCCTCATAAATATGACTGTCTTCTTGACTAAATCAGCACTAACAAAAGAGGAGGGAGTGGATGTGACCTTTACAGTCTTGATTGCAACATGCCTTCTAAATAGGAAAGGCATACACACAGTTAAACTACACTTTCACTTTTCCAGATTCTAAACTTTGCCCACAGATTTCATCATTGCTTGAGAGGCCAGCCAGGCTGCATGCAAATGTCAGGTAAATTGGCAAGCTCTCCAACAGAAAAGACAACATTCACAATGCTCATGGTAATGTGACCGTATCGAATAATCTACTTCATTGTTTGAGATACTGAAATTAGTTTGTAGAATTTGTACTGAAAGAGAATTAAGCCCCTAGAGCTCAATGGAAGAGAAGTTGCTTTGCTATAGTTTTTCCTTTGCAGATCAGTTCTGAGAAAAAAAACCTCCTAGTTGAACAACATTGCTAAAATTATTTTCTATTTTGAGCATGTGTTTAAGCTAATCCTTTTGTTCCATTCAGAGCTCATCCGGTGATGCAGTGCTCCCTTTTTTAGTTCTCAGAATTGTTGCCCATAGCTAATCTACGCTCATATCTAAACCTCTATAGTTTATACCCCTTTATGTGGACACCTCCAATTTAAACGGACTGAAGTGGACTTTGTGAAAGTCTAAATGAACAGAATGAACAAGGCACTAAAGGAAAGCCATGTGATAGGACATGCAGGTAGCAGGAGAGCATGAAGCATTCACAAACAGTTCACAAGGTCACCTCTGTTCTAATTTATGCCTCTGTGTTAGGACAAACTCTCAGATCCTTCTGAATCTTCCTTACACTACTTAAAACAACATTCTGCTCCTTTCACAGTGTGTAACCAGCATCATCTACAAATTGCTCTGGTCTGGTCTTAACTGCTAAAACACAAAAAGTAATTTAAGACAAAAAAGTACATTTTTGTAGGTACTTTTTGTACTCAAAGACTTGAGTCTTCTCTTATATGACTACATCGCTTACTTACTCTTTTCCCATCTATTATATAAGATCAGTGCTTAAAATGACCTCTCCAAGCGATACATTCATTTCTCAGCTATTCTGTATGACTTCACAGTCCCAGCCTATGTGGTCTTAGCTCCTGCATACATCCTACAGCATTTTACCATTTATCTCTCGTACTACACCATCATTTAAAAAAGATGGAACCATCTGGCCCAGGCTAGTGACTTGACATTTACCTAGGAACTGCCCCAGGTAGGAAGATACACTCTTTTACCTGTACTGCCAGTTTCACACCTCTTATGTCAGGGAATAGGGGCAGCTCAGATAACTAAATGCATGGTCCTAGTCCGTGCACAATCCATTTTGGGCTGGGACAGGCAGTTGGAACAGTGTTAGCTATTCCCATGGGTGCTCTTTGTTAGCAAGGGGCATGCTGACATTGTTCTTACGCTGTGGAGTCTTCTTATATGACCCTACAATTCTCAAAAGCAGTTGAATTCCTCCCTGGATGGGCTTCTGAAATGGTTTTATATGAAAGCTTACCTTTGTCTTGTCATTGTATTGATTGCCAGTTGAGACCCACCTCAGTAATTTCTTTCAAGGGTCCTGTCAAATGTCTACATATGGTTATCAGCTGACATTTTACCACAGCAGGAAAACAAGAACCACCAATATGCACAAAGGACTACCTTCTTGTCAGCTGAGGATGTCCAATATCAACAGGATATTAGCATCTAAGACTGTGCTTGTTTAAGATCAGATCAGGGAGAAAGACCGGTGTAAGGAAGACCAGAGTCATGTTTAAACTACAGTCTTCAGAACATCATTTGCATCATCTGTGCTAGGATAAATGACTGATATGGACAACAACAATAGTCATAGAAAAATGAAAAACTAGCTAAGGGTAAGCCCTTTGGAAATGAATCAGGTTTGTACGGTAAGCACAGGAGTAAAAAGAAGGGATCAACCCAAACCTTCCTGTCTAAAGGTTTTGGTATTAATACAAATGTCTTTTACCAAGGGATGCCTTCAGGAACATTGTAATCAAGCTGTGAATAGGTATAGCTTATACTAGATACAGCACTTGACGTGCTCATTATGATACATCCTTTTTCTGTTACTAAAAATTTTTAAACATAAGCAAACAAGTGGAGACTACCCATATGTAATGTCATGAAAGACACAGGGGAAATGCAGTACTGAAGATTCAGCTGAAGTTGAATCATTGACATCTATTTAAATTAATGTAGAAAAGATACTTTTTCTTCAATGCATAGTGAGTAAATGTATCCAGATAATAAGTGCATGATTAAAAGGCTCCAAATCCCATGTTCCACGAATATATAAACTTGGGAAATTTTAAAAACTCCCAAAGAAGTTTTAGTACTAATAATGTTCAATAGGAACACTTGGAGAAACGGAAATGATAGTTAAGTTCCTGTAAAGGATCTTCACATCATGTCCTGAAATAAGCCCAGTATTCTGAAATTGATACCTATTTGCATGCGTGTAATTAGATGTCTGTACGTGGAAGTGAGAGAATAGGTACATGTATTATTATACATGTATTACACATGTATTATTATACATGTGACCTTTTTCTTTCCTTCATGTAGGTTTTTGACTGCAGTTGCATCTAATTTATTGTCAATTACTATGAATTACAGTTTTACATCCACTGACACTACTCATTCATCCACTATATCTGCTTTGGCTGGTGCTATCAGCTGCCATTGTTTTTACAGGCACTATAGATAACATAAAGATCTTTTACTCTCCAAAAAAGCTCTGTTTTGGATCTGTAAGAGGTAGAAAAAAGCTTTTACAACAGTTATTGACATCTGTTTCAGCATGTAGATAGTATCTAGCCTCACAAAATTTCTTCCTTTACTGGTGAAGTCACTGTTTAAAAATACAGATAAATTTGATGAGAATACAGCAACTTAGATTATCCTGTCATAGAGTAAAATTCTGTTCTGTATATTTTCATCTTTTCGTAAGGCTGCAGAAATTAAAGATGAGAATAATTCATATTTTTTCACACAGAGAAAGTTCCCTCTGGTTTTGAACAAGGCCAAATCAGAGTCTTTTTAAAATACTAATATTCAGTGGGTATATTGACAAAACCAGAGGTTCATATAATGCAAAATCAGTGCTTGGAGAACTCGAAGAGATGCTAACATAGGACCATAAAATGTTAGAATTTGAAAATGTGTGAAATGATCACTGTCCATACTGTTTTTTTTTTTTTTTTCCAGAAAAAGTAGACAACTCCACTTGCATACCCTTTTTTGCCTGGTACAATCTGGAGGCAGAAAAAAACACCAGCATGTATATTTGCGTGTCTTCTTCTCTCCTGTCTTCCTCCTCAACAGGACGTATGAATTTTTGACCATTTTCCACTGTACTGCCCATTTGGTCATAGTAATAAATGGGAGCAATTTGGGACACACTTAGGTGTGTCTGTTTCAGTCACCTGCCCCTTAGAATACACCTTAACTAACCATTTATATTTGAAGTATATTAACATTTTGTAGGGTTAAATATATAATCTTTTCTCCATTTTGGAAGAATTTGCCCATGTATAAAGGGATTTCCCCCCTCTAAATATTTTTTCTAGAGTTGCAACATAGATCCTGATGCAGTTCTGAGTATACCATGGAAAAAAATAAATAACTGGGTGCTGCAGAATGGCAGATGAGAGAAGAGGGACAAAATTTGGAATTCAGAACAGATGAAATAATAATTAATGCTTGTTTTTGGTGAGATTATGGGTAGCAAAAGAAACCCCCCAACAATCAAACCCCAAAGCCCAGTCCTATTGTTATGGGAAGACTCCAACTGACTTGGAAGGGAATGAAGGGAATGAAACATAACTTCAGAAAACTTAAAAGGTTTAAATAGTTCTCTTCCTTCATCTGCATCACTGCTGAGCCCATCTCTGGATACACCAGAAGGACTTACAAGCTGAGGGGTGGCTGCTCTCCAGCTGTGCTCAAGTTTTGCATAAGGCACTTCAGAAGTATGTTACTGGGACATACATGGAAAAATCTTCCAACATCTGAACACTGAAGGCAAAAGAAAATTGTGGTTTTACAGAGACTTGGTGTCTGAGGAAACAACTGTGCGCTGTTCCTGTTGGCAGGGTACAATGATCTGTCCCTGAAGCCAATGGATCTTCTGTTATTTACTTCCAGGGATGCAGGACCAAACAGGTGGTCTATGAGTTGGAGTCTGGCCCTTGTCCTGATCCACTGGCTTGTAAGGGTTACATGATGGCTGATGGGGAATTCCTCTGGTAGAAGGACAGTGCAGCATTATTCATTTGCACTCTCACAGCCCCTTCATTACCGTCCCTCTTTGCTCTATCTTTTGCAAATTGCATTACTGTCTTCCTGTGGTGGATGTCCACGCTGTCTTCTGAGCCCAGTCCTGTGCTATGCATACTGTGAGCCTGTCCACAAGTCCATGGATGCAGTGAGAGCATGCAGCGCTCAGGGGGATAAGGCAACACCAGGTAGGCAAGGAGGTCTGCCCTCCACCCACCTGGGTAACGGTGCTGTGGATGGACGATGCACATATTTTTTTATCTCATTCAGAGAAGATTATTTTGCTCTTACTGGGGATTTCTGGAGTTTCTGACAATATCCAGTACAATTTGAACACTTATTTAGAAGAATAAGACAATATAAACATACAGATGTGAAAAGGCAAATAGATGTGGTTTGTCCTGTCCTGCAGAAAACGATCATAGTGGCAAAATGGGAGTGACTGAGTCCTGCAGCCCCTCTTTGAATTCAATGACATCTGCTTAGAAAGAGATTTTGAATGCTTTTTCCTCTTAGTTTGTTTAGTTTTTTTTTGTTAGATGACGAAGATCTCAGCCGCATGCTCAGCTTTCTCTTGGTGCTGGCGATTTCACTGCTTATTTCAGGCTATAGCATGATAACGTCACTTCTGCCTGGTTCCAGGAGAGCTGAAGTAAACACTCCCATGCAGTGCTCTGAGAGCCCACATACAGTGGCTCATGCTCATTCTGCCAACAGAGCTGTTTCATCCCAGACACTATATTGTCTGCATAAATAAACTGTAACAGGAATTCATACACCAACCATTCGTCAGAGATTTTATTTCTATTTTTGCAGCTTGCAGTAATTATTTCTTCATAGGGAAGCTGATTCTGCTTATATGGACTTTTCTTGCGATGGAGCATCTTTTCTGTACTTTTCTTATACTTGTTATAAAGAAAGATTATTCATCTCTAAATTTATAGCATCTAGACATGTTCCCACTTGCAGCACCCAGACAGACAGTTATTCACTTAGCTCTCCTCAACACCCATTTAAAAAAAAGCCACAAAAATTAATATTTTTCTTTTTGAAAATGACTAGTCTTTCTTTTTCATCATACTTAGCAACAGCTTTTTGATCTTATAACACTAAAAATCCATGTTTTTCTTTCCAAATCTGGGTACATTTTTGGAGTTGTTTATTCCCTTCTGTAAATGCTACTATCACGATAATTGTGAATTAAGTTTAATAAACTCCTGTGAAATAAAATATGCATTTAGTTAGTCATAGCAATAGGTAGGAAACTTGTGACATGAATATATATAAATACTTGTGTCTTTAATTAATAGAACCTTGTAAAACTCATATGATAAAACTTGTTTCTGGGCTTTGCTTCCAAACTTCATAAGATTAATCAATGCTGATAATGTCTTGAAGCTAAGTTGTCCTTCATTGACAAGCTAATGCTGCAGAGCTTTCAGGCTTTTTCTGTGTGGGGAAGATGAAAGCTTTGAGTTGAAGAGGGAACATGCTGAGGTCTCATTTTCTGTACACTACGACCTTCTAGCTCACTGTTCTGGTGGAAAGTGTAAAAGATTGATGATAATACATATGGGGATGATAAGGCTCATTACAGTGGGAGGAAGTAAGTGAAGGGAGGTTCTTGTTGCATCAGGTCTGACCAGATCTAAGTTGGTCCTCTGATTTGTCTGCATGTTCAATATGTAGTATTCACACTTATATTTGTGCCTGTCATCAGAGGAAAAGTGATGGTCCTCAGGTCCATGGCTGCCACAGAGCCTCCTTTGGATTCCTGATGTGTGGCCAGCCCAGGGTTAATTTCAGATTACTTTGTGTTATGGCATGAGTCTTTCTGTCACACAGCTGAAGAACAGTGACATCACTGAGGAGGGACAGTCCAAAGCAGGGCAGCTTGGTGACTGTGGTAGGTTCTGTCAATAGTTCAGTAATCACTGGGCAAAAGCAGGGAACAAGTCAGGTCTAATGTCAATTCGGGACCAGTCAGCAGGTAAGGGTCAGGGTCAGAGAGGGCAGCTAGGGATAGTCCTACAGAGCAACATAGCTCGGGCTGCAGCAAAGTCATGTGGACACAAAGAGACCCCCAACCATTGCGGGAGGGCCAGTGGAGGCCATCTAGGGCCAGCAAGGCCTGTTGATGTGCCCAGAGCTCTGGCATTTGTGCATGGTGCTCAGTCGGGGACATGAGCTTGAGTCCTTGACTGCAAAGGACTAGCTTGTGAGACGGAGGAAGGAAAATAAATCTTTAGTTTGTGGTGTCAAATACTGTTGACTGAAGTTCATTTTTTAAGTAATTTGATCTCAAGTCCTTGATATTAAGCTGATGGGGGGGAGTGGGGGGGAAACAAAGCTTTGTGAAATCCCTCACCTTGCTCAGCTCTACCAGATGCATGCCAGGTTCTGCCTTCTGGTCAACAAAATGTTCTCTCCAGGAAGCCCATTGCTGCCTTCACAGGCTAGTGCTGTCATCCCTGTCATCCCCTGGCTACCAGAACCATCTTGCTATCTGGCTTTCATCTTCTTCCTGCAATGACTAGTTGATTGAAATGCATTTGGAAATTGAAGTAGAGGGACAGAAAAAGGAAAAAAAAATAGGTGAAATGAGAAAGATAAAAATGGGGAGGGAAGAAATAGATTAGAGGAAATTAGAATCCCAGTTTCTGTCTGCTAGACACTAACAAAAAGTTTTTGAAGTGTTAGACCACATATTTTCAGATGTGCCTGGGATCTCTGTCTGCTGAAGCTGCTGATCACCTGCTTCTTAGCTGTGAGGTTGACTCTTATGCTGAATGCCTGTTCTGCCAAATCCAATCATCAAGGCAAAATATTTCACCTGCTGTAGTTAAATCTCATGATTTTTTAAGCCTGTCTCCTGATTTTTGGAGCCTGACTCATGGTTTCTGTGGAAAACTTCGGCTTGGCAAATGCTGAAAGCAGTGGGAGTATTTGCGGCTTGAAGGCACTGTTCAGCGAGAGGAAGGGTGGAGGAATCTGCCCCTCAGCAATTAGTAGACTCGCTTTCTACGAAAGGACGTGTCATTTGCTAGGTTATTTTAGCATACTGTACAGATGCAGATTATTTTTTAGAATTTTTAATTGGTGATACCATAGCAACTTTATACAATGAAAAACAGTCCAGGCCAGATTGTGCCTGAGAACCACCCGCCTGTTTGGGGGTGGCATAAAGCTGTACCGACCCAGGAGGACTTTGAGAGGCTCTTGATGCTCTGCGTCTTGGTGTGGAAGGCTGTCAGATAGGTGAAATGGCTTCCTAACCCCATAGCTAGACACTTCCATTGCCTTGTTTCGCTACAGGCCTTTCTGTGTCCTTTGGGATTGGTCAAGATGTTGCAGTTGAAACACCAAGATGCCAGAAAATGATTTAAATTCCAGAGTTCTGACAAATCTTTACCCTTTGTGAATCGGAGATGGGAGAGTGTCAAAAGAAGTGGTGCAGGGCAGAAATGTATGTAACAGATTGCTTTGGTTCTTGGCCTACTAATGCTGCTGCACTCAATAGTTTTCTTTTAGGGATCAGTGAGAGCCAGGCTTTTCTCCTGTGCATTCATCTTAAACACTGTCTACCCTTTTGGGGATAAAAATCTGGATGGGTTATGTTCAGTGCTGGTCCCCCTTCACTTTCATGATTATTTTGGAAGAA